>PVKB01003997.1:0-159803 GCA_004027205.1 Ctenodactylus gundi
ACATGGCCGAGACAGTGCCTAGGCCCGATCACAACATGATTGGCAATCGCTGGCACGCAGGGGCTCCTTGGGGACAGTCCTGGGGGTGACTGGAGGACATACCATGAGAGGGTAAGACACTCGGTCCCCCTCATCATCCAAAACCAACACATCCAACTCTTCCTGCAGAGATTCCTGCCCCTCGTCCTGCGTGAACACATGCATTTTGTTAGTAGGAGCAGATGAGAACCTTGTAGGTGAGCACCAAGACGTGGACACTCAACGAACCAGCCAATAGTGAGAGATGGGCAAACTATTCACAAACAGCAAGGACAGGAGGAGGGGACACTTGAGAAGAGACCTGTTAGTGTTAGTCACATCAGCACTATAGACTTTCTTCCCCCAGCCTGACTCACACAGAATAATGGCCCAGGAAATCCAAGATGAGCCAAAAATCCCTCCTTTTGCCCAAAATCTCCTACTAGAAAGAAGCTACCTCTCTATGTGCACCTTTCCCCATGTCACAAACATGCAGGCTTTACAAGAGAGGCAGCCTCAGGTGGACAGGGCACAGGAGGAGGATTTACCATCAAGGGTGTCCCCTTCAATGGTTCCATGTCACCCAGATCCCCAGATCGGTCCAGTGTTCTGTTGTGGTCCCCTCGCTCGTTCAGGGTGGAATAGTTGTTATCTAGCAGAAAAGCACACAGAAACATGATATCCCCGTTAGGACACAATGGACATCAAATAGGTAAGTGTGAACCAGGCACCTATGCCAGGAACTGAGCTTGGCCAAAAGCTCCAGGACGCTAACGTCTGATGGTCCTGAACTTGAATATAATGGGAAGAAAATATGAGTGAAAAGAGCCCAAGCACAACCCAGGCTAAGAATGCTGAACTGAGGACATCCACCTGCAAAGGATGTTGGGATGGAGAGCGCAGCGTGCTGCAAAGGGGGCCTGACAAAGGAAAGCAACCTGAGTTAACGGAGGGATGACGAGAATTTTAGGAAGAAAATGGAAAGAAGGTATGATATCAACAAACAAACAAAAAACAGAGAAAACCAGCAAGTAGACCAGGGACGCTGGAAAAGAGCACGCGGAGAAGGCAGAGGGGAAGGAATGGGGCCAGGTGCTGATTAATGGGCTGAGTTTAGAGAAACAGACTTCACCCTTTAGTGAGGGGGCAGTGCACAAAGATTTTCAGAAAACCTTTGAGTATGTGGAAAAAAGTAGACAGGTCAAGTTTCACTAGGTTTCCACCCATCCTTCCAAATGGAAATGACCAGCAGATGCTCTTGAAGGGTGGCCAATGGTGGACGTGTCAGAAAACCCCTCATCCAATTAAAGGCTACTCCAGTCCTAGGGCAGGAGCTCAGTACCTACCTAGTGATTTTGTGTTTGATCCCATATTGCTCATTTGAATTTCTTCCCGGTCAGGTTTCTTATCTACATGAAGTCAGAAAGTTATCCAGGTCAAAAGCCAGCTCTTCGAAAATCGGTACACATCATCAACTGCTCTCAGGTCTGGTCAATTTGTACTTACCACTCACAGGCACTGATTATAACTATAGGTGTGATGAGGCCCAGGGCTTAGAAAGAGCCCTTTCCGACAGGGAAGAGATGGGTGTGATGGCACATGTCTAGATCTCTAGGAGGCACAGGCGAGAGGACTGCAATTCAGAGCCCCGCCTGTGTAACTTGGTCCCTTAAGCAAGCCCCATCTCAAAAAAGAACGGAAGATACAGCTCAGTAAGAAAGCTCTGAGTTAAATATCCAGTGCTAGGAGAAAAAAGAAAGTAAAAGAAAAACTTCAATCTAAGCCAGCAGCTTTTTCAATTAGTTGGTCCAAAGGTCTCTATTCAGTCTTAAAAACGATGAGCCAAACTAAGGATGTGGCTCAGGGACGAAGCATTGTCCAGGATGTATAAGGCCCTAGGTTCAGTCTCCTGCACTCAAGTAAAAAAAATTAAAAATAAACAAGGAGCCAAAGAGCTTTCATTGGTGTTACATATGTTAATACTATATGACTATATTGGGGCCGGAGGAATGGCTCAGCGGTTAAAGCGCTTGAGCAAGCACTAAGCCAAGCGCTAAGTACCCGAGTTCGATTCTCCGGCACCACATAAGCTGGGTGTGGTGGCGCACACCTGTAATCCCAGCACTCGGGAGGCTGAGAAAAGAGGATTGCCCTGAGTCCAAGGCCAACCTGGGCTCCATAGTGAGTTCAGGACCAGCCTGGACCACAGAGCAAGACCCTGTCTCAAAAAATATATATATATGACTATATTAATACTATAGGACTACATTCCTGTAATGAGAAATTTTTAATGTTTTGCTTAAAAATAAACTTACATACTACATGTTATCATAATTATTACATTTTGTTTTTTGAGACAGGTTTTCACTATATATAGTCCAGCTCAAACTTACTACAATCCTCCTGCCTCAGTCTCCTGAGTACAAGGATTTTATGCATCTGCCTCCATGCCTGGCTTATAAATATTTTTAATTAAAAAATGCACTGTCTCACATTTTTGTACATAGTTTTAAAATCTGGCTTAATACAAGAATGCTGGATTCCTCTATGTTTTTGCATTCAAATCTGTTGGAACACAGATAAAAGTTGGGAAAGGAGAATTTTAAAAGCCTTTGGATATAGATATTCTCTGAGAATACATTAATATTCAACAAATAACATTTTTTTTTCTTTTCTAGACTTCTTTGAGACAAGGTCTTGCTAAATTGCTCAGATAAAGCTCAAAACTTTTTTTTTGGTCATACTGGGTACTGAGGGCCTTCAACCCAAGCGATACTCCTAGCCCCATTTTTTTATTGTTTAGTTCAGACAGACTCTCAATAAGGTGCTGACCTGCCCAGACTGGGTTCAAGCTTGTAATCCTTCTGCCTCAGCCTCCCAGAATGCTGTAATTACAGTCCTGGCCAGTGGACCTGATTCAGCTCCCTGAGTGCTGCGATAACAGGCATGCACCACCACACCCAGCCCACGCAGGAGTTACTTAATGATTAGCAATAATGTAAGATAGGAAACCAGTCAGTCCCTTTGGGTTCTGTTAACGCCCCCATCTGTCTTGCACAAGAAGACCCACTACCCAGGCAAGCCTCTGAGATACTATGGCATTGGTCACCTGCAAAATACTAGCTCATAGAAGTATGTGGATTTTCCAAAAGTTAGCACACCGAATTTTAGACGTTTTCCAAAACCCCATGCATTAATGTCAACACTAATTTATTTGAAAAGTTGAGTATTAGGCAGTCATCAGGCTCTCAGAGGCAGGTAAGTTTTTCAAAATTGTAATTTTTAAGTTTACTGCCTTTTTAAAATGTGCACCTAAGCGCTAGTTTCATTTGTCTGCCTTTGTGGTACAGAACCAGGGCCTTCTCACTGAGCTACACCCCCAGCCTTGCTTACTCCTGACTTTGCGACACGGTCTCACCAAGCTGCTGAGTTGTCCAGTCTGGGTCGAGTCAGTCTGCCATCACCTGCGTTAGCCTGTCAGAGTGCCGGGATTACAGGCCTGCTCTACCTGGCTTAGCTCCTACATCCATTTTTGAGGCAATGTCTGACAAAAACCCATATCCAGCTAATCACAGTTTGTCTGCCAGTCATCCAGTCTTTTTTTGTTTTTTGAGACAACAGGATCTCACTTTGTAGCCCTGGCTGGTCCTCAACTTCCTATGTAGTCCAGGCTACCCTTGGACTTGGCAATCCTCCAGCTTAGCCTCCCAAGCACTGGGATTACAGGTGTGTGCCACCATGCCTAGCTGTATGTGGTGCTGGCAAATTGTACTCAGGGCCTTGTGCATGTTAGGCAAGCACTGTAACCACCGTGCTGTTCCTCCAGCTCCAGTCAGTGTTTTGCCGCACCAAGCAGATGGTCTCCCTGCTAACCGCAACTATGGCCGCCAACAACCAGCAGAAATACAGTCTGCTTCCTCCTTCGTCAGCACCAAATAGCTACAAGATGCATCCTCAAAGGGAGAGCCACCGTAAATTCATTTTACTGCTCCATGGAGTTCGATCCTAACTGCAAGTGCTTGGTAACAAAGATGACGATGACTCGTCGGGTTTCTGCTAGGCCACTGGCAATGGCCACCACTGCTCCCAGGCCACGGAGACCCGTGTTCAACTGCCTAGCGACCCTCAGACCACACTTCAAGGACCCACGATCCAAAAGCCAAGTGTCACTAAATGAAGAGTGTCACAATACACACTTCACGTGAAAAAGAGAAACTTTACAAAAACACAGCTGTTTCTCAGGGCGCCAGTGCTCATGCACACAAAAAGGACTGAACAGGTGCTGGCCAGAAGCAGTCGGGTAATCGCTAGGGATGAGAGATGACCAATTCTTTGTTGTTTTTCTAGTTGTCTCTATTTCCTAATTCCTCAACCGGAAACATGTATGAGTCAGTATTACATATACATTCCAAAGGAGAAAAGAAAACAGAGAAAGTAAAGTTCACTTTCCAGGAATGTCATGTTCCCAAGCAAAACAGGCTTTTCTGCTGCACAGCAAGGAGCCCTCTAGACAAGCAGCCTGTTTCCACCTAAGGCTCAGCCCTCTGCTCCGCGCTGCAGCCTGGAGTGAAGTGTCACTTCCCTCCCCAGAGAGAGCGGCTTGCCAGGAGCAACATACAGATCCCAGCTCTTGGTTAGTAAGCCCAGCGAAGGTCAGTGGGAAGGCTTAAAGAACAGCGGTGCACCCAGGGCCTGTACCTGCTTTTTGGTTCCGGTCAATGAGAGGAAGCGTGCTGTCATCATACGAGTGACTACTCTGGCTTCGAGAGGCATTGTTTAGATTCACCTGGAAGCAGACACAAAATGCCATAGAATACTCGTTGCACTGAGTTTTGCCCCCTCCCCAACTTTCCTGCATTCCCTCCTATACCTCCTTCTTATGAGCCTGAGTTTCCCCCCTTGGCACTCCACTGCCATGCCTGCCCGCCAGGCTCCTTACCCACGTTTTATCCCTAGTGGGCTTACACTGCTATAGTCCCCTTCCTGAACACAACTCTTAAGAAAAGGCAGCTCTTGAGGCTCAAGAAATGGTTTGGCAGTTAAAGCACTTTCATAGCAAGCACTAAGTCAAGTGCTAAGTACCCGAGTTCGATACCGCAGCACCACATAAGCTGGGCATGGCGGCACACACCTATAGTCCCAGCACTCCGGAGGCTGAGACAGGAGGATTGCCATTAGTCCAAGGCCAGCCTGGGCTCCATAATGAGTTCAGAACCAGCCTGGACTACAGAGTGAGACCTTGTCTCAAAGAAAAAAAAAAAAAAAGAAAAGAAAGAAAGAAAAAGGAAAAAGAAAAAAGAGAGAAGAAAAGAAAAGGCAGCTCTTAGCCAGGAGTGGTGTTGCACAGCTATAATCCCAGGAGAAGGATCACAAACTCAAGCCCAGCCTGGACAACTTAGTGAGACCCTCTCTCAAAGTAAAAACTAAACAAATAAACAAACAAGTAAATAAAAAATTTAAAAGGTGGAAATCTGGCTCAGTACATAGGCCCTAGGCTGGATCTGCAGTCCCTTAAAGGCAAAGGAGGAGGGGCAACTCATAAGGCTCGAAAAAACCTCACACAGTCAAACAAGCTTCTATTTGTTTTCCTGAGTAAGAAGCTATAAAGGTTCTCAACCCTCCTACTCTCAGAAGGAAACAGACTGAAAGAATGGTGGACTACCTAAAAGGCTAGGAAGGCCCTGGGGAGAGTCACGTGGGCAGACCAGCACAGCCTGCATCGTCATGTGGCCCAGAGGGAGGCAAGAACTAGCTACTCGGCAGCCCTCTTCCGAGAGGGAAATCACATCTGCACTAAGGGACAGATTTGGGTCATCAACAGATGTAGGGGGAGAGTAAAACAAACTAAACCGAAGAGGACAGAAGCATTATCCTGCTACCAAGGAAAAAGGTAAGGAAGCTGGCCTTAGGAGTCACTCTACCTGAAAGTCTGACTTCTTCCACCCTTCTTTTTCCAGTGGCTTCCTCAGTTCCTTGTACCCCCAGATTGTCTGTAACACAAGTGCTGCCGCTCGAACTTCTTTTTCTGAGCGATTCCTTTTGGGAAAAGAAACACCGTAAAAATTATGGATATAAAAACAAGAAAGCAGCTTTGCACCTACACCCTCTGATAATCCCCTAAGAAGGTAAACGCCAGCCAGACATGGTGACCACACCTGTACCAGGAGGGAAGGCAGGAGGATCCCAGTGAGGCCAACCTGGGAAACTTAAAATCCTAACAGCCAAAGTTTAAAAGCTGAGATGGAAACTGTAATCCCAGCACTCTGAAAGTCCAAGGCAGAAGAATCACAAGGTCAAGTCCTACCTTAGTAACCGAGGGACTTAGCAAACTCCTGTCTCAAAATTAACAACAGAGGGCGGGAAATACAGCTCAATAAGAAGGCTCTGGGTTTAATCCCAAGTATCAAAAAAAAGTCTATTATTGTCAGCTTATGGGTCAGTGAAGGGAGGAAGCAACTCCATCTCAAAAATCTTCCAGCTGCGACTTTTCTCTTTTCCTGTTTGTTTGTTTGTTTGTTTGTTTGAGACAGGGTCTCACTTTATAGCCCAAGCTCATCCTGAACTCACTGGCATAGCCCAGGCTGGCCTTGGACTCAGAACAAGCTGCCTGCCTCAGCTTCCAGTGCTGGGGTTACAGGCATGCACCACCGCACCCAGCTTTATGTGGTGCTGAGGAATCAAACTCAGGGTCTTGAGCTTGCAAGGCAAGGACACCAGCCCCAGCTGTGATTTTAAGAGTAAACTCACCCTGATTTGTTAATCAACACCAGCTTCTCAATTCCCTGTGTCTCTCGAAGCTTTTTGGCTGCCTCCAAATTGTCAGCAATAACCTCATTGATGGTATTCAAAATAGAGACCACAGTGTCCTCGGAGAAATTCCAGGAGGAGTTCTGCTGCCCTCCTGGCAGGTTCTTCACCAGGTTGGGAATGGCATGTTTGCCTGCAGCAGGAAGGCAGAAGGAACAAGGCAGAGGGAAGGGCAGAGCCGGGTGAGCATGAGCCTCACGCTACAGAGCAGATGGAGTACAGGTCTGTCCCCCTGTCCCCACGTCACGACCCTTGAGGGTTATCAATTCAAAGGGGAAGCAATAAGGAACAGCCAGCCAGAAGCCCACTGTCCTCCCTTCATTCCATTTCTTCTCCCCCCTTCAACTCCATTGGAAGAACGCAGCACTGTGCATCAAATCTACTACCTAGTCCTTCAGATCTTTTAATGATACGACACGCTTGCTACTGTAAAAATTCAACAGAACAGTCTACGAATTTTCAAAAGTAACTAGCTATTATTACTGTGGGCAAATTACTTAACTAAGATTTTTTACCCTATTAAAGAAAGCTAACCTTTTGTAAAGTGGTAGGGATTAAATGGAAACATGAAGTGCTTGGCAATACCGAGTAACCGTGCCGATGCTCAGATAACAGCTACGCATCTTCTGCTTCTGACGAAGCACCACCTCCTGACCTCCTTCCCAAGAACCATGACACCAGAAGCCCTCATTGACCGTGAAGGGCCAGCTTCTCCCCTCCCATGATTCAGTGAGTGCATCAGAAGCCCAGCGCCCCTGCCCAGGCAGCACTCATCTGGCTCCTTACCGATCAACTCTTTGTTGCGGGCATCCACAGCCAGGTTCCTGAGGGCTCCAGAGGCGGCCTTGACCACTCGCTCATGTTCACTGGTCAAGAGGTCAGCAATGGCAGAGAGCGCCTTCTCCTGACGCAGAGCAGAGCGGATGTACCGGCCGTACTACAGGAGGCATGTGGAGAGCATGAACAGATTACACGAAGGAACGCGCATTCCCAAAGGCCTCCCATCTCCAGGCCCACGCTCTCAAAGATGCTCACCGTCCAGCGCCCAGCACACAGGTTCTGGATAGCTCCAGCAGAGGCTTCCAGGATAGCGGGAGTCTTGCTTTCTTTGAGGAGGGAGATGTATATCCGAACCACCTCTGGCTGAAATAAGAGCTCATAGCCTGCACAAGAAAAAGGCCAGGAGGCAGAGGATACCAATCAATAAACTAGGCCGTGGCTAGCGGGCAGGGGAGCCTGGCCTTAATACTCAACGGACTTGCATTCCTACCCATCAGATTCCAGAGTCCCTCCCCTACTCAACAGCAAGTTCAGAGGCTTGATTCCCCATGTTCTGACGAGCAACAGATAGCAACTCAGGCTCTACTCCTCTCTCCCCTTCCTCTGCCACTCAGCCTGGCCCTGGTAGCACTGTGAGCAGAGGTCGTGGATATCTAGCACTCCTCATCACACGTGTCCTTCTCTCCACCCTTATGATGGCTAAATAAAAGGGACCATCAGAAATCTGACAACATTTAAATTTTTTACGACCTTGGCAAGCTAGAAACCACAGTCATCTATACAGTGAGCTCAAAGATCCAAACTACAATAAAGAGGTTTCTTCCATAGTGAGGTTTCAGTCCCCAAAACTGCAGTGGCCACTCAGCTCCGTTTCTGCTCTGGCCCCTTCAGGACTTCCTCCTGTTCTCCAGTCATCTGAAACACCGCCTTAAGGAGCAGCGCTTTGTAAGTTACTGCTGTGATACTACGAGTGCCGGCGCTCTACCATCATTTCAAATCCGTAACTCAGAGAACAGACAGAGGAGCGGTAAGCACACTGCGTGAAGGCTGCTTTTAGGCTGTCCAATACTCTATCTGTAGACTGTGTTTATGAGACCGTTGGAAACTGACAAAAAATGACTTACCTCGAGCAGGAGTAGTTCTTTTAGGGAAATCTACTGTATCATCTGCTGGATCTTCTGCAGGTTTTTTCCCTATAGAAATGGGGGGGGGGGGGGAAGGAGGGTGAGAAATAAGGGTAAAGAGTTTAAGAAAGAAAAGATTCCATCTGAGACATTTCTCATTCTCCAGTCAGAATCTTTGGGCCAGAGATGCATCAAAGGGGACAAAAGAAAGGGGAGCCCCCTCCCCACACTCATCCCCACAGGGGCTATGCAGAAACAAGGACGGAAAACAGGCGGCAGCAGATCAGCCACCTGCATGCTGCCCAGAAATGACATGCATGACCACATGCTCAGAAGAGCCACACTTGCAGCAAGTCTTCCTCACCTGGACTTCCCTACATGCAGGCACTGGGAAGGGTTAGGCAAGAAACTAGGAAGGCTAAGACCAAAACATGCAAATTAGAAATAGACAAGCACCTTAAACAATTCCACTCACCTCTGGAAAACCACTCATCTTCCAGGGCGTCACCCAAGTTGGGAAGCAGAAGAGAGAAAAGAAGGAAGAAAAACGCGGGAGAAAGATGTCAACAAGATCACGGGCAAAAAGCAGGAGAGCACAGAGAAGAGGAAGACCCCAGGAAACACAGGGAGGACTGGGGAAGAAGGCCTGCATTAGTTGAGTTGTCCTTCATTGCCCCAGTCACTGACACTGACAACCGCAATCATACTGCCACTACAGCTGCCACCAGCACCATGGCCACCGCACATGGCGCAGAGCAGAAAGGCGGCCTCCCGTCCTGAGCGCAAGCACTTCGCAGCTCTGGGCTCCTTCCTTTCCTGGCCCACAATCAAAAGCAGGGAACGAGGAACCTCAGCTCACCTTTGCCCTTCTTAGCCCCAAAGCAGCTAGCAGCATGAGGCCCGGTGTTGTTGGTGGCGCTGGGTGGTGCCTCCTGGTAACGCTCTGCCTGTGGAATCTCTCGGTGAACTTGATAGGACAGGTTTCGAAGGAGGCAAACGCAGTTCTCCACAAGCTTGGGACGCGCGACAGAAGGCTCCATAAGACAGTGCTGGCATTTCCCCGCCCGTCCAAGTGTCTATGACTCAGGTGTGAAAACATCAGTCCTCCAAAGCACCATGCCCATCCGTCATCTCCCAGGACGCCTGTCAAGGCCCAGGCTCCTCCCAATCCTTGAATCTCCAACTACCAGAAGGTTCAGGGACATATTTAATGGCTTCTGCTACTATTCAATATGGAACCCAGAACTTAGATTTGGTTTTCCTACTTTAAAAATATACAATCTTTTTTTATTCTTCCAGGACTGGGGTTGAACGTAAAGCTTTCACACTGAGGTATGTTTCTAGTCCCTCTCACTCTCTTTTTTTTGAGACAGGGTCTCACTACATCACTAAGTCGCCCAGGCTGGACTTGAGCCTGCAATCACCCAGCATCAGCCTCCAAAATCATTCCCGGCTAAGAGACACGTGGTCTTGGAAGACCGCGAGGCAGCTGCAGCGCAAACGTGAAGGTAATAAAGAACTGTCCTCTCCTAACTTGAACACTCTCACCTGAAAGTGTTTTATGTTATCTGAAACCCTGAAGCAGCAGCTCTGTGCCCAGGTGCCTCGCGCTACAGGACGAGGAACTCGCGCCGCCGTCCACTGACCTTGCTGTCCGAATCCTTCTGCCCAATCTCAGCCTGGACGATGAAAATGAGGGCGTCCACCAGTCCGTCACACTCCCGAAGCTTCCGGCGGGCCTCGCTCCGCTCCGAGCTCACGTTCCTGAGGGAAACCAGGCCATGCTGACATCGGCACCAACCCGGGGCGTCTCCTAAACACACCCCAACACCAACCCCTCCCGCCAGGCCGGCCTGAGTAGCCGAGTAGCCGGGCGAGGCCCCACGGGGAGAGAGCACGTGGGGTGGCCAGCCTCCGCTCCCCACTGTCACAGCCCCACGGGGAAGCCTTAATGCAGCAGAATGCAGAGTTTGGCAACACAGATAACTACGGCCAGGAGCCCGGGTGCACACAAGCCCAGAAGGAGCCAAGCGCCTTACACAGGGGCAGGTTCTGAGCCAGCGCTTAGCACGTAAGACAAATCCAAAGAGGCATATCGTGCGGAGGGTGTAGGGACAGCATGCACGCACACACACAGACACACACACACACACACACCACCTCCACCCACCCTCCCAGGCAGGTGTGTGGGACACGGGGCAGCACAGCAACAGCAGCAGGCAGGCCAGAACAGCCACGGAGGATGGATAACAGGTAAAGAAGTTCGAACTTTCTTCACCACCACCCCCCCTTTTTTTTGAAGGAAATGAGATCAGCCTTAAAGACAGGCCGTCTCCGTTGTCGAAGCCCCAGTGCTACCTCAGGCAGCCGGCCGTGTTGGTGAGCACCGACTCCCACTCGAGGTGGCGAGGCTTGCAGTCTTCACGGGGCTCCCTCTCCCAGCCAGAGTGCGGGATGATCACCTCGTCCGTCAGCGCGTGCAGCGCGTGGTCCACGATCTCCATCTTGATTGAGTCATGGGATGACAGGTTCCACAGGGTCCCTGCAGAGACAAGTCGCGCAGCCCTCCGACACCCAGGACAGTGTGGGAAGAGCATCAAGGGCCCTCATCGCCCGCCTGAGCTCTGGCACTTCTCTGCCTTCCTTGGTGACCGAATACCTTGCAGTGATCTCCAAGTTTTTGCTTCTGACCCACGGTAAAAAATATATATTTTATGCTCTAGCTCAATATAAACATCCAGATCATGAAATAAAGTTTCACAGCATAATGTTTACTGTAAGCAAGGCTCACCGACTGACCTATAAGTCTGCACCCGCACCACTCCCCCTGAGCCACCTCAGCCATTGTTGTGGGAAGCTGCACTGTCGCTGCTAAAGAGCTGAGCGCCCCGGGGCCTTTAGGCCATGGATACCAACAGCATTTCACTCTCACTACAAATGGTGACAACCAAAAAGGTCTCTAACATTGCAAATGTCCTCTGGGGAGAAAAATCTCTCTTCCTTTGGTTCCAATGGTCTATTCTCTCATTCTCTCTTTTTTCTTTCTCAGAATGGTGGTTGTGACCTACAAAACTCTATTTAATATACACTAATAGGTCACAATCCAAAAAACTACCATCCTGAAGAAAGGAAGGACCATATCACCCCAGGGATCAAGATGGGCCAGCAGGTGAGTCACAATACACAAGAGACTTGAAAGAAATTACAAGATAGCAATTAGTTCTTTAAAAATCTTTTGAAGGGGCTGGAGGAATGGCTCAGCGGTTAAAGTACTTGCCTAGCAAGCACTAGTGCCTGGGTTCAATTCCCCAGCACCACATAAAGCTGGGCATGGTGGCGCACACCTGTCATCCCAGCACTTGGGAGGCTGAGAGAGGAGGATTGCCATGAGTGCAAGGCCAACCTGGGCTCCATACAGAGTGTGTTCAGGACCAGTCTAGGCTACAGAGAGAGAATCTGTCTCAAAAAGAAAAAGAAAAAAAAAAAACTTTTTAAATCCCTAGTACCACAGAACAAAACAAAACAAGCGAGTGATTATGTCAAATGTCAAAAACCTTGCAGGATCAAAGCAAGTCTAGGAGACAGGTTTGACCCAGTTTAGCAGCCATGATGCCAAGTTAAAGGGCTGGAAATCACGCTAGCTCCCAGGTTCTCTGGAGGACAGTGGATGTGGCCCACAACCTACCAGTAATGACTTCAGTGAGGTCCATGTCACGAGCCTTTCGAAGCAATCGCACGAGGGCAGGAACGCCGTCGCAGTTCTTTATAGCTACCTTGTTATCTTGGTCTCGGCCAAAAGAGATGTTCTTGAGAGCGCCGCAGGCCCCCAGGTGCACTTCCTTCTTGGGGTGATCCAGCAGTCCCACCAGGACGGGGATGCCCTTCAGCCTGCGCACATCCGTCTTCACCTTGTCGTTGCGGTAGCACAGGTGCTGGAGGTAGGCGGCCGCGTTGGACTTGACGGCATCCAGGCGGAACCCCAGCATGGCGATCACCTCAGGCAGCTCAGGCTGTCTCCAGGTGGGCGGCGCCCCGCCCTTGCGCAGGCTATCCAGGCTGGCTAAGCTTCCCCGCTCGTGCTGGGCCAAGGGAGCCCAGTAGTACTGATCTGCAGGTACCTCCTCGCCAATCATGTCCTCATAGCTCCTGCAAGGTTTTAGAAAGACCAAGAAAGAAAGAGGAACAATTACTTCCCATCCCTCCAAAGCAGGGGCAGCCCCAGCCTAGCACACAGATCTCCAATCTGCTTTGCAGCAGTGACACAGGATCTATTCTAATCATTTTAAAGGCACATGCAATTATTTGGATTACAAATATCGTTTTTTTCTATTAAGTTTATCAGCACAAAAGGTAACATTCAGAGAACACAACCAGAAACAAAGAGCCAATCCTGGTTACTTAGCATTTATCTGATACGTAACAGCTACTACTTCTCTGGATAGAGATGAAAAGAAATCTCAGTAAGCAGTTAACCAAAGCCACTGACTTAATGTCACAAAAGTCTACAGACAAAGTCTGAGAACAATTCTTGTCCAATTTGGGCTAAACGGGAAATGAAGCATTTATACACAGGAAGCAGCTGGCAGAATGAAACCCTTAAATACCTTTCAGACTCAAGCTTCTCCTAAGAGGGGCTGTGGAGAAACACAGAAAAGGACTTCACGCATCATTGGAAGATCGGCCTTGGTAACTGAAGACACACAGACATAACCCCAACTCTCCAAGCTCACTCCAAGGTCAGAACAGAAAAGTATGCAACACCTTGGTGTGAGGCAGGAGCCCGCCCTACGTTTCCTAAATGTCTCCGCCTCTGGGGAAACCAACATCACAAGCAGGGCGGCCAGCCACTCGGAAGAAAGACAAGGCAGCTCGCACTCCTCCTGCCCCGTACTCCCAGCCACCGCTAGAGGGCGGTCTGCCTTATTCATAACCACCAGGAAGGAAGAGACCCACTATCAGTGAGCTCACCTCACTCCTACGGGAGGGGGCCTCTATTGTGTGGCACCCTCCAAATAAGCCGGCTATTTGCTCCACAGGGCCACGCCCATTGCCACCAGACACTCAGGTCAGCCAGTGCGGAGGGCTGCCTTGCAGGTGTCAACCCCAGCCCCCCAAGATGACTGGGGACAAAGCACCCAGCCAAACACCGCCCAGACCACTGCCACCATGCGTCACTGGAATGAAACGCACAGGTTCCACAGCCAAGGGTTACAGCAGGCTAGGAAGCGGTGCGTGGAGGAAGGCCTGATTTCACCACGGGGCAGAAAGCAGCACACTTTTCCATGGATGGGAAAAAGAATTTAAAGAGTATGCCCCCAAAATGTTAACAGGTTCTTTAAAACAAAATGAAACATTTTCCCAGGTTTTTCAAGTTCTGCACTGCGTACACGTAGTTTGCTTGTTATTCTAAGGTAGGTAATTCCAAGAACAACTGCTATGACCATTTCAGTCCCGCTGGAAGTCCATAGTACATTGCCCTGTCTTCCTTTTGCTTTAGAAAAACAACCAAGATGGGTCAGAAATACCAAACGCCTTGCTGGAGGCCGTATAGCTAGCGCCAAGTGGCTTTGGAGCCCAGTGCCTTTTCCACTTATTCCTGGGTCACTGGCCACGTCTGACCTTGTGTCACCTCCTAGGCCCAAAAAGGAAGCAGCCAGTGTTGTCACCATTTAAGCGGGTTTCAAGGCCAGTGCCACCCTGGCACAGACCCAAGAACAAGTTCCCCCCTCCCCCATCCATTGGAGCAGTGAGGGTCAGCCCAGAACGACAGAATGGCCTGGCCACCCACACCCAGCTGGGTCCAATCCCTCTTACTAACGAGGAAGTCATTAAAGGCAGACTTGCACAGAGCCACCACCCTGGACAGCCAGCTCCCAGGGAGAGCTGTTATCTCCAGTGCTCTGGCTTGTACCAGCTGTCGGCAGTGCCCCTCCAGGAATAAAAGGTGAGTCACACTGGAGGTAGATTAGCTAAACAAGAAGACACCAGAAAGGTCGGTGACTCAGGCTTAGATAATGGGGCCTCTACCTCTGTTCAATTCACTATTAGCCAATACTAACTAATAAATAGGAAAAACAAGTACCAAAGCATTTGCTTTAGGTCATGACCCCACGTGTAGAAATCCAGCAATAGAAGCCAGGGTACCTCACCATCAGGGCAACTATAAGTCTTCCCTATTCCTTATTTCCTTGTATCTAAAAACATACCCTAATTTATTCTGAAGTAGAATTGCAGCCCATGGGTAAAATCTGTTTTTGTACAATCCTAGAACTACAAATGATCCACCTGTAATCCCAGCTACTTAGGAAGCAAAGGCAGGAGGATTGCAAATTTGAGGCTAACCTACACAAATTAGTGAGACCCTGATTCAAAATTTAAAAAGGTTTGAGGACATAGCTCAGTGGTTAAGGTGCTTGCCTAGCAAGCACAAAGCCCTAGGGTTAATTCCACAGCACCACATAAGCCAGGCATATTAGTACATGCCTATAATCCCACCACTTGGGAGACTGAGGCAGGAGGACTGCCATGAGTGTTAAGCCTGGCTACATGTACTACAGAGGGAGAACCTGCCTCAAAAAAGAAAGGAAGAAAGAAAGAAAGAAAGGAAGAAAGAAAGAAAGGAAGAAAGAAAGAAAGAAAGGTCCCATCAAATTTCTGGCCTCCAAACTGTCTCAGTCTCCCGCGTGGCTGGGATTACAGGCAGGTGCTACTGTACTCAGCTTAAAAAAAATAAAGGGAAGAAGAAAAAAGAAAAGACAAAGATACTATATGGCCTACAGAACCTAAAGTTGTCCTTTGGGAAAGGTCTGCCAGCCAGGCCTAGTGGCGCAGGCCTATAAATCCTACCACTTTAGTAGGCTAAGGCAGAATAGAAAGTTTGGATCTAGCCAGGCAGCCTAGCAACTTAGCAAGGCTCTGTCTCAAATAAACAATAAGAAGGGGCTAAGGCTTTAACTCAGAGTAAAGACCCCGCGGACTCAACCACCAGCACTAAAAAAATAAAAAATAAAACCCTCTGCCATTCATTCTGAAGTTCTCTCAGGGCACCAGAAAAAACTGCACCAGCCCAAATATCAGTCACTTCATTTCCACTCACCCAAGAACTCCCAGCGACCAGTCAGGTTAGGGAGATGCTTAGTCACCCCATTTCCTTTCTAAGCAAATGTAAACCCCTAAGCATAATATGTCAGGGCCACTATGAGGCCAAGGTTTGTTTTTAACTTTTGGGTTAGAACCACCACAGGGAGGGGTCTTAAGTATACCCTTCATTGCCTCTTCTGGCTCCAAGAGCCTGACACTCCCAGGTCTACTGCTGACACCCAACCAGAAGCTGGAGACGTTCCCAGGAACCAGTGAGCACGCAGTACAGGCTCCCAGCATGGGCTCCTCCAATGTCCCTATCACCACAAGAAGGACAGGGCCGGACTCAAGCCAGGAATGACAGAAACCATGACACACAAGCAAAGTCCATCTTTCTTTTTTCTTGATGGTACGAGGGACTGAACCCAGAGCCTTACACTAAGCCACATCCCTAGCCTTCTCTATTTTTCACTTTGCCTAGTTCCTAAGTTGCCCAGGCGGGGCTCAAACTTGCGAACCTCTCTCTCTCTCCCTCTCTCTCTCTCTAAGACAGGGTCTCACACTATAGTCCAGGCTGGTGCTGAACTCACTACATAGACCAGGCTGGCCTCAAACTTACAGCAATCCTCCTGAGTGCTGGGATTACAGGAGTGAGAAACCATGCCCAGCTAACATAATGCTGGAGAATCTAACTCAAGGCCCTGGAGCTTGCAAGTACTCTAATGACTATTTCTCCAGCCCAAACTTGGGATCCTCTTGCCTCAGTTTCCCAGAGTGCTAGGATTACAGATGTGTCACCATACCTACTTGCAAAGTCCTTTTTCCGAGACAGGGTCTCTGTAGTCCAGACTGGTCCTGAACTCACTATGGAACCCAAGCTGGCCTCAAGCTGCACAAGCCTTTGAGCCACTGAGCTGTGCCCTCAGATCGCAAACTCCACTTCTTAAGACACAGCCCAACTACTGTCACAAGTCACTTTCTATAACACAAAGTATTACTTGTGTACTGTAAAAAAAAAAAAAAAAAAAGGCAATACTAGGCACTAAGACAGAAAGGGAAAACTCAGGGTGGCCTTCCATACAAATTCAACACACAAAACTCCTACAAGCACGAGGAAGGGCACCCTCTGCCCCCTTGGCAGCGCCTACCTGAGGCGCCGGCGAGGGTCTGACGGTGTGCCAGTCCGCCGTGCAGTGCCATATTCAGACACCATGCCATAATCGAGGTCGTCGTAGCCCATGCTGCGCTGATCGTCCTCTAGCCCATAGGGCTCAGGGTGAAAGCGGTGCAGGTCCACGCTGCTGCCCCCCACGCGGACCTGGGGCTGGGGTCCGTACACGTCCTGCCTGCTTGGCGCCCGGTAGCCTTCCATGCTGGGCCTGTACCGCTCCTCGATGCGCGTCACCCGCGACAGGCTGCCGTAGTTGTCACCGCCCCCGGGATAACCATCTTCGTAGTGGCGGCCGTACCCATCGGGAGGGTAGTGGAAGTTCCTGGGCAGGGTGGCGGTGCCTGCCTGCCCCACGTAGGGGCCAGGCCCCCCGTTGCCATTCTTGCGGAAGTCACGGCCCAGAGTCTGTATATAGCTGTTGGAAACAGACGAGGCGTCTACAGGCAGCCCATCGGGTCCCACGGGGACTGGCTGTACTGTCCGTGTTGTGACAGTCTTCACCACTTTCTTGACCTTTAATGAAGGAATGAGAAAAGAAGTGCTTCCTGGTCAGCCCCTTCTTTCATCTCCATCCCACACACGCCCCCAAGCAAGAACTGCCTCCCAGGAAAGCCGCCACAGGCTGCAGATGCTCTTCCCTCCCCGTTCCCCACTGCATCGAGTTTTCCCCACCTCCCATCGCGTCCATCTGGCCAGAAATGACTTTCCTTACGGCATCCCCACACATCACGGCCCTCGCCCTCCCTAATTAAGCACTTAGCCTCTCCCCAGTACAGACCACGTGGACCTTGCCTTTCCCACCACGCCCTTCCGTTCATCTTAGCTTACCGTGGTCTCGGTGCGTCGCGTGGTCCCGTCATCTGAGGTCTCCACAGAGACGACAGACATGGCTCCTTCGGGGTCCTCCTCTGTGTAGGTCTCCACAATCTGTCCCGGCTCCTGCATCCTAGGGATGGTGCTATACAGGAGATGACTGTGATCCTGGGTGGAAAATAAGGAAAACAAAGACGCTACTAATCACATGTACACATTAACAACCTATCCTAGTAGGAGAAGCGGGGGTAAAGGTAGCCCAGTGGCACAGGCCTGTAATCCCAGGATTCTGGGAGACTGAGGAAGGAGGATCACAAGTTCAAAGCCAGCCTGGGGAACTTAAGAGATTTAATGAGCTTCTATCTCAAAAAAAAAAATTTTTTTTTTAATGAGGTGGTGGGCCTGGAGGAACACCACAGCAGTTACAGTTGATGCCTAGTTCCTCAGCACCACATACACCAGGTGTGGTGGTGCAGGCCTATAATCCCAGCACTCAGGAAGCTGAGGCAAGAGGATTACTGCGAGTTTTAGGCCAGCCTGGACTACAAAGTGAAATTGTCTCAAAAAGAAAAAGAAAAAAGGATGTGCTGGGGATGTAGCTCAGTGTGATGGCCTTGAGTCTGAACTCCAGTACCATCAAGCACTAAGTACCCAAGTTCAATTCCCCAGCACCACATAAGCTGGGCATGGTGGCACATGCCTGTAATCCCAGCATTCAGGAGGCCGATTGCCTTGAGGCCAGAGCTAACCTGGGCTCCACAGTGAGTTCAGGACCAGCCTGGCCTACAGAGTGACGCCCTGTCTCAAAAAATAAATAAAGCCAGTTTTAAAAGGCAGAGGTCACCCTGGAGACAAGCCTCTTTATTCATCTTCTACGGGAGTCTGAGCTCTTTTCTGCACTGGGACTGAACCCAGGGCCCTCCAACTGAGCCGCAGCCTTTCTTTACTTAACTTGGCACAAGTTTCCAGCACATTCCCCAGGGGAGGCTGAACTTGCAAGTCCCTGCTCTGGAGTCTCACAGTGCTGGGACTACAGGTGCACGACTATCACGTCTGGTTTACACACAGGAGGGGGCGGCCATCATCTTTTCAACTTGTGTAGAAGGACAGTAAATATGAATTTCAAGTTCTAACAAACATGAACTGTGCTAACTAAAGCCATATCAACATCTCAGTGACAGAAACTGCAGACAAACCCCTGGTTCTGTGCACCTAAACGTACATGAGTGGTTACATCAGGTACATGTACTGGTTACATCTCCGTCTAAGTGACCCCTCAAAACAGCTGGAAATTTTAAGACAAGTCAGAAAGTCTCCACAAGAGTCATCTTTTGGCTGACCTGGTGTCTCTCACTTTACTGCCTAAGGCTCAAGAGTCACCGGACATCAGATCTGATTTTCTGCAAAGTGTTGAATTACACTCTCCCTGAAAAAAAGGAGTGCAGTTCCCCAGGACCAAGTGGAAGGACAGGAGGCTGGGATAACAGCCAATGGTCATCCAGACTCCTTTTGATGGGGCAGGAGAAGCAGTAGTCTAGTGGTAGAGGACACAACTAGCATGCGCCAGACCATGGGGATCATAGCTATCACCACCACCACCAAAAGGAGAGAGAAACAAAACCACCTCATTTCACAACAAAACTATGCAGATACTTTGGGGCTCTACCTTTTTGTTTTCTAAAAGAAAGGAAACTAATCCATAGTGTTTACAATGTGCCAGGCACTGTACAAGATTTACAGGCTGGGGGAGTCAATGCTATGATAAAGTAACCCAGGCCGTAAGCTAGAAAAATTACCTGGGGTCCGTTGAGTTTCAAATCTGAAAATTTCTGTCTTTCAAGGTCAGCATCGCCCACAAACCGGCCGTTCTGAAACACAGCCCACAAGAAGACAATTCATTTTGCAGCCTTCCTTTCCTGTATCAAACACAAGCATCTTTTTTTTTCCCAAACAGGAAAAGGGCATTGTGTCAGTTTTCATAGAGGAATCACATCACTCCTGTGTCTTAGCACTTTCCTCAAACCTGGACTCAAGACTGGACGCATGGCAGACTGGCTCTCTGGCATATCAGTTTCCTGAGGGTAGTGGGGCAGGGAGCAGGATTGGCCAGTTTTGTTCAAAGATGTACTCATCACTAGTGCCTTGAGCAGTGCCTGGCACATAACAGTCATTCAAAAACTATTTGCTAGCTGGTCATGGTGGTGAACATCTAACACTTGGAAGACTGAGGCAGAAGGATAGCAAGTTCAAGTTCAGGCTCAGCCTGATGTCCATAGGGAGTTGCCCTCCAGCATGGTCTACATAGGGAAGCCTTGTTTCCAAAAGAAAAAAAAAAGCAAAAACAAACTATTTGCTAGATAAACAATAAGCAGCAGAGACTTGGGTAAAGTTCTCCGGCATGTAATCTTTCTGGAAAGCCCTAAGAATATGAGGAAAGTGGGAAAGACTAAGTGGGGGGTTTCCAAGAGCCTTCTCCATTGGTTCATGAATCCAGGCGATTCGCTGGAAACTCCCAATCTAGGCAACTTTTTAAAGATAGAAGCAAGAGATTCAAGCCTTCCTCTCCAAATAAGAAAATAGGTATCAAATCGCCTCCAAACACAGAGGCTCAACATCGTTACCAGCAGTTTCAACAGCCAAAGAACAAATTCCGAAATGTCAACTTTAAGTTGTTTCCTATCTTAAGCAGCAGGAAATAATTTAATGACACTATACCACATAAAAATGCATACCCCTGCTCCTCTTCCTGTAAGGTACTGTGAGATCCAGCCACCTGGGGGACTCCACCCACCCACTCCCTTAACACAGTGTGTGCAGTGTCACAGAGAAAGGAAGTTAGACATGACTTTCCAGAAGAAGGAAGGGCGTGACTTCATTGCTGAACAGAAATCAAAAATAAAAGATCCAGAGAGAAACCACATACTAAACGCTGGCATTCCCCCACTCGCTCCAAGCGTGGTCTCCCCTTTCAATATACATACCCCATCCCTAGCCCTCTATCAGCTTCCTATGAAAACACCAAGGGCACCATCAGCCTTCAGACTCCTAACTAGCTCTGACTGGAATTTGTTCCTCTAGTTCATCTACAAGGCTCCCAAACATGGGGGACTTTCTTAAACATTATATAGTAGTCCCAGCTGCTCAGGAGGCTGTGGCAGGAGGATCTTAAGGTCACAGCTAGCCTGAGCTACTTAAGGAGTTATCTCAAAATCTAAAAAATGTTTAGTTTCAGCATTTTGGGAGATTGAAGCAGAAGCAAGTTTGAGTTCAGAAAGACAGTTAGCAAGGCCTTGCCACAATGATTTTTTTTTTTTTAGATCTCACTCTATATAGTTCAGGCTGGTCCTGAACTCACTATGTAGCCCAAGTTGGTCCCAAACTCATACCAATTCTCCTGCCTCAGCCTCCCTGGTGTTAGGATGCCACCACACTCAGTTTACGTGGTGCTAGGGAATTGAACCCAGGGCCTTGTGGTTGCTAGGCAAGTGCTCTGACCGCTAAGTACACCTTCAGGCCTCAAATTTTTAAAAACAAACAAAAATAAATAAACTCAGTATGAGGGCCCTGGGTTCAATACCCATTACAGCAAAAATAAATAAATAAATAAAATAATCAATGAAAAGAGTTACCAACCAGGGCACAAATACTGTTCAGGTTCCCATCCAAAGGTATCTTAAGATGCAGTCAACCCCCAACACAGAAACACACACATACAAACATTCACAAAACCTCAGACCGATTACATCACAGCGCAGTACAAATCGCTAAACCACTGGAAACTCAGAGAGTTCGTTCTCACTTGTAATGCCAGCCAGTGCTCCCACATCACATCCCCGAGCCACTGGCTCCTGGGGCTGTCCGAGTTAAACAGCAGAGCAATACTCCCTCCCCAACTCTAACCAACAGAATTAAAAAGGACCCTTGCTCCAGGGCACGGCTAACACAGCCAACACAAAGCGTACACAAGGACAGAGTGGAGCCAGCGACATGCGGTGACCAACACCAGGCACCTTCTGAGAACTCACTCTCAGATCCTCCCTGGATGGCTGAACTGGAGCTAGGACAAGATGCTCAACTTCCCTAGCCACTAAGTGGGCGTTTACTTTCCCCAGGTTTTGACACCAAGAAAAATAAATCTCAGGAAAGAGACATAACCTGAGTATAGCTCCCAACTGCCCCGTCCACCCTTCCGGGAACTGCATCCCGACCCCAAGCCCCGCTGCAGCTGGACACACATCAGACGGACGCCACCTGAGAGAAGCCACCCAGCCTGGTATGCTCCGGAGAACAGGAGCACATGGAGGGCCGGCCGCTCACTCTCAGGACCAAGCGGGGCCATCCTGCAGGTCTGATGGGTAGAGGGGTTACCTGATGCCGGCGGGTGAGGGTGCCGTTGGCCAGAAGTGGGTTGCCGTCTTGTGGTGAGACCCGGACGCGCTCCAGCTGCGCCGACACGTGGCGCCGTTCCTCCTCCAGCGCCCGGGTCAGCTTCTCAAACTGGGCCTCTTGCTCCTTCACAGAGGCCAAGATGCTGGCGGTCGACTCCACCTCTGAGTCGTCCATAAGGTAAAGGGCGGAGCCGCCGCAGGGCAGCGCAAAGAGGAAGGTGGGTCACAGAAGGAGGAGGAAAGAGGGAGAAGGCCCCCTCACTTCACACTATCAGAGGGTGAGAGGAGAGAAAAGACCACAGGTCAGAGCAGACAGGTGAATTCTTAATCCCAGAGCCAAAGATGCCCTCGCAGGGTTTGACTGCAGTGCAGAAAGCAGGCCACCACCAAGCCCAGGCGCCCATCACCAGTGTCTGCACAAGCAGGACTCTTGGCCCACAACCCTCTCTGACACCCCGGACATACGTATGGTAAGGTAGTTACATCCAGGTCTCAACTATGCTGACAGGAGAGGGGTATATGACCAAAGCTGTAGCAGTGGTATAGGATTAAAACAAATCCTTTTTCCTTGGAAAACTTTGCTTTTTTCAATTTAATAAAAGTTTTAACTTTGAGGTACAGATAATTACTCACTGTCCAGGAAGGACAAGCCCTTCTGGAAACAGTAGAGCAGCAAATGGGAAGTAGTGGCAAAATATTCTAAATTAAAATGCTAAATTAAAACATCAACTAAACCAGACCTGGCCTGTAATCCCTGCGTTTTGGGAAGCTGAGGCTGGAGAATTGCAAATTTAAGCCCAGCCTGGGCTTTTCTCAAAATCAAAATCAAGTCAAATCAAAATTGTCTCAAAATCAAAATAAAATAAAATAAAAATTGTCTGGGCCCAGTGGTACAAGCCTGGGATCTCAGCTTCAGACTTCAGAAAGGCTAAGGCAGAACCGCAAGTTCATGCCCAGCCTGGGCAACCTAACAATGTAGCAAATCCCAATCTAAAATAAATAATAAAAAGGGGCTAGGATAAAGCTCAGAGCCAAGGCCATGTGTTCAATCCTCAGTACTGGAAAAAAAATCCAAAATTCAAAATAAATAAAATTGGTCTGGGGATATAGGTTAGTGTGAAGGCGCTGGGCTCAATCCCTAATACCACAATAAATATGTAAATAAATAAATGAAACAGCATGGTGGCATGGGCCTGCAATAGTATTAGGAAGCTGAGGAAGGAAAGTCACAAGTTCAAATCCACTTTCTAGCAAGATCTTATATCAAAATTTTTTAAAAAGAAAAGGGGCTATAAACACAACTCCTGAAGGCCCTGGAGTCATCCAGTACCACCACTACCACTACCAAAACAGGGGAGAAGAACACAAGTTCAAGCCCTGCCTGGGCAATTTAATGAGATCCTGTGTCCCAAAAAAAAAAAAAAAAAAAAAAGCTAGGGGTGATGGTGCACGCACTCAGAAGGCTGAGAGGCAGGAGGATTGCCACGAGTTGAAGGCCAGCCTGCGCTATATAGTGAGTTCAGGACCAGCCTGGACTAGAGAGTGAAACTCTGTCTCAAAGAAACTGGGGGTGTATGTAGCTTGATGGTCAAGCACCTCCTGGGTTTCATCCTCAGTACCATTAAAAAGGGGGGAAATGTTTCTTTAAAAATCCCTCCTGGGCTGGGGGTGAATTTCAGTGATGAGAGTGCTTGTCCAGGGAACAGAAAGGCCTCCAGTTTGGTCCTCCAGCACCAAGTAATAGCTGGGCATAGTGTCACGCGCCTGTAATCCCAGCACTCATGATGCTGAGGCAGGAGGATTGCTGTGTATTCAGGACCAACCTGGACTACAGAGGAGACCCTGTCTCAAAAAAAATAAAAATAAAAATCTGCCTACCATCAAAGATGGAAAGCAAAATTATGGCCTCTATCTTCAATATATTAAGAAAAGGATCTTTCTACCTTATAAAACTATGACTGCGGCAGGAGGATTGTGGTATGTTCAAGGCCAACCTGGGCTCCTTAGGGAGTTCAGGTCTAACGTAACCTGGACTATAGTAAGACACTGTCTCAAAAAAAAAAAAAAAGGTACATTGTATACCAAAAGTACACTACCATACTGAGGGCAAAACACGTGCCTCAACTGACATAAGACAGCACTGGAATCACAACACACTAATGTGTAAAAAGTGCTATTTCTGCAGAGCTCACCTCCTCGGGGCAAGGAACAGTGGTAGGCTCAAGGTCTGAGACTGTCCCGTCTCCAGCCTCACCCTACACACCAATGGCTAGAGCTGCCACGGCTCTGCACCATGCAGAAGGCTCTGCGGACACTGTTACCTCTTTACTCAGTCCAGTTCTGTAAGTGCCCATCTACCTCAAGGATTCTCGTGCACTATTTATGCAACAAATGACAGCTGTATAGACACGAACAGCTCAATATCGTATAAAACAGCAAGTTAGCTAAGAAATGAAGACACCCTGCGCCACACTGCTGGAGGCGGCAGGTTCTCACGGGGCTACGGAGGCTCTAGGGACAGTCCAAAACATATCCCACTTAACGGCAGGTTAAGAAAAAAATCTTTCCCCCTACTCCCCACCCTCTCACCAGCCTCTGACCTACAAAAAAAAGTCACTTTATAATTTTGTCATTCTCAAGAAATGTATTTCCATAATACACACCTGTTAGAAGAAGGTTGCAAGTGATTGGCTTAGCACAGAGGACAGCCCAGTCTAGATTCCAAACAATCATGGGAGAAGCATCCCAGCCACCACAGCGAGGAGGAAGCAGGAGGGGAGAGCTGCAGGAATATTCGGGGGGGAAACGAGCGTGAGAGGAACACAAAACGCACCCCAGTACGCAGACACAGGAGCAGCCCGGGGACGGGAGAGAAAGGGTGCGGTTCACAACAGAACTGGGGGCTGCTTCATGTGAAGAGAGCCCTGTGGACCTGGCTGAGTGCAGAGCCCTGGGCCTCCGAGGGAGCTTTCATTAAAACATGGAGTCTAGGGTCAGGAGGAACGGCTCAGCGGTTAAAGCACTTGTCTGGCAAGCATGAGGCCCTGAGTTCGATTCCCCAGCACCACATAAGCCGGGTACGGTGGCACACACCTGTCATCCCAGCACTCGGGAGGCTGAGGCAGGAGGATTGCTATAAGTCCAGGGCCAGCCTGGGCTCCATAATGAGTTGAGACCAGCCTGGGCTACAGAGCGAGACGCTGTTTCAAAAAAATAAAAAGAATTTAACGGCACTTCTGAGTTGCCTACTTAGCTACTTTGTGGCCCAAACCCCGCTTCCCCAGTTTCCAACCCCCACGTGGGGGTGGACCTGGGGGGCTGGCAGGAGGACTGCACAGAAAGGCCCTTCCCTTCCTCCCCACCCCCAAGGCAGAAACCTCAAAAGCCCAGTTCCAGCATGCCCACAAAGACATTGAGAAACAGATGCCAGCGGAGCGGTGGGAGGCATGTGAGGACTAGCCTGGGCTGAGCCCTTTGCTTAGGTTCCCTTTCCCACGCTCCCAGGGCCCCACCAAGCACAAAGGCTCGGGCCTGTGAGCGTCACAGCGGAGGCAGAGGAACACAGCAGCAGGTGTCCCGTGGACTTCTGAATTCAGGGAAGACACAGGCCCATCCCCAAATCGCTCCTGCCCAGCTCTGGGCTCCAACAAGCCCACTGCCACTTTCTCATCCTCCTGCTCCACATTTCCAACAGGCACTCGGCAGTTTTTCTTTAATAAGTAGTCCCTTCTTATTATGTTCATAGTTCTAAGGATGGAACAGGATTTTTTAATTTTTGATTTTGAGATAGGGTATCACTAAGTCCATAAGTTGCTGGGCCTAGCTCGAACTTGTGATCCTTCTGCCTTACCCTCCAAAAGTTCTTGGCCTGGGCCAACAAGTTTTTTTTTTTTTTTTTGTTTTTTGTTTTTGAGGCAGGGTCTCGCTCTGTAGCCCAGGCTAGTCCTGAACTCACTATGCATCCTCCTACCTCAGCTCCTCAACTGCCGGGATTACAAGTGTGCGTAGCGACACCCGGTTTATGTGGTGCTGGGGAATTGAACTCAGGGCCTTGAGCTTGCTAGGCAAGAACTCTTAACTGCTGTGCCGTTCCTCCAGTTTCTTAAAAAGTTGCTGGGATCATCTGTATTTCTTCATTTGTTACACCTACTGGTTTTTTTTTTTCAAGGTGTAGAGAAGGTAATTTGGGGATAAAATATAGAAGTGGGAAAGAATAAGGATAAAGCTTCCACCAGCCAGAAGGGGATCCCAAAATGTGGGTGCCAGAAGCACTTGCTCTTGTGTGCTCTGTACCTTCCACACCACAGGGACAGCCACAGGGACAGGCTCACGGGTGCCGAGCTTGAACAAGGCCTGCAGACAGTTACCACTGCAGTGATCTCCACCCTGTAATGCTCTTTGCCAATAAAAGGACTAACTACCACCACCACCAGGCCTTCAGACAACACTGTGCCAGACAAGCTGTTACCTCGCTATCCTGGCGCCCTTGGCCCCACACAGTCATTCTGTCCAGGGCCTGGGAAGGAAGGCAGGGAGAGAGCAGGGCTTGGGCCACAGGAGCACCCCACGGACAGCAGCCCCACCTGCAGGAAGGGAGTGTGGAGCTGAGCAGAAGGAGCTCAGGGCTGGAAAGCAAGCGCTACTCCCTGCTCGCCCGAGGCCAAGAGCAGAGGACAGGACAGAATACACGTCACTGGCCAGATCTGAGGACAGGTCTGAGTCCCGGCTCTCCCACCCGCGGCGGACAATGCCACCAATCCCATCCACCTCGGTTGCCATGGGGGCCAGCGAGACAACCGACGCCCTTCACATGCGAGGTAGTAACTTGTTTCCGCGGTTGGTGTCTACCCTCAGACCCCATTACTTCACAGCAACGTCTCAGCGGCGAGCTATTCTGTGCAGTGGTAGATGGAAGCGGCTGGATTCTGCGGAGTGGCCAGGCTGCCAGCCTGGCACTGCCTACACTGGGCTGCCTCGCCTGCCTTTCTGGGCCCGAGGGCCCTACACCAATGCCTGACCGCCACCCAGGTAGGTACCGACTCTGTTGAGCCCTGGAGTCCCTATTTGGACCTCACACTTTGCAACCAAGGACAAAACACTGCACGTTTTACATTTACCATACTGGCAATCCTCACACACCCACAAGGAAGTTAGATTTATCACAAAGGAGAATACCCAAGTCGCCACATTTAAGAGCATGCTGTGAGGTCAACACAGCCTGCGCTATTCCCACACCAGAAGCCCCTCCGGCAACCTTTGAGAACGTTCTGTGTAACCTCAGAGAAAAAGAAAAGATTTCCATCTTCCTTGAGACTAAAGAATCAACCACTCCTACATATCTGCGAGTGAGAAGAGAAAAAATAAATGAGGGGTAAAGAACCCATGAGTCGGGTAAGGAGCCGCCCATGAGTGGGGCAGGGAACCGAAGTTTCCAGGCAGCTCAGCAGCCAGTCCTGCGGCTGGCGGTGTTTCTCCTCCAGGCCACACACGTCACAAGCCGGTAAGGTTACAAACCGTGCACTACAGCGCTGGCAGAGAAGAGAAGGGAGAGTGCATCTCTCGTTCCCAGGTTTGTCCCTTACTGTTTAAACAGCTCATACTTGCTCCATCAGGAGTCCCTGCTGCAAGAACAGGGACACATAAAGCGATCCTCATTACGGTCCAAAAACTGAATTTTTCGAGAATAGCTGGTTTTACTCTGAAGAAGCCACAGACCCTGCATTCCTGGATTCCACCCACCCCAACCCCACCCCCCAGGAAAGCCTTCCTGCTCTTACCCATGGTCTCCAGCAAGGCTTTCAGTATCAGAACTCCAAACCAAAACAAGGTAAAGTGAGTGAATGCCCAACAGGAGGACCAGGCCAACCAACGGCACAACCACAGCTACCAGTCGCCCAGTGCCCAAAATCTTACTCTATCGTCAACTGCTGTATGAATGTAGTTTGGAACTATGTGTTTTGTTTTGTTTTTGAGACAGAGTCTCACTCTGCAGCCCAGGCCAGTCCTGAACTTACTAAGGAGCCCAGGCTGGCCTTGGACTCACCACAATCCAGTACTTAGCACTTGAGTTAGCGCTTTAACCACTGAGCTACTCCTCTAGCCCTGGAATTATGATTCTTAGGGGGTTAAGAATAGATAATTTAAAGCAGATACATTTGCTCACGCCAGTAATCCTTGCCTCAGGAGTCAGAAACAGGATGATCCTAAATTCACAATTTACCAAGACTCTGTTACACACACACACACACACACACACACACACACACACACACACACACACACAGGTTAAGTGGTGTACACCTGTAACCAAGTTAAACAGTGCACACTTGTAATCCCAGTGCTTTGGGCAGCTAGAGCAATAGAACTGCAAGCTCAGGCCCCTGGACAACTGAACAAGAGCGTATCTCAAAAAACGTAAAAAGGGCTGAGCTGTAGCTTGGTAGCAAAAAGCTTATCTAGCATGTGCAAGGCCATGGGTTCAAAAGCTTTGAAATATGACTGGTTTCAAGTCCCTGATCTAATGTTTATATGACACTGCACATAGTTCCAATTAATCACTCTAAAGCATAGCTTTCTTTTCTGTAAAATGAAGACCTAAAAATAGTGTAGTTATGAGGATTAATGAGACAATAATAAAGGTGTTAGAAAAAGATCTTGATACACTGAAAGCTATTAATAATGTTATTGCTACAAATTCTACTATACAGGGCAGCAGAGCTTCACGTTGTTGGGGGGTTTGAGTGAACCAGGCTCCTCCCACTCCCCTCACTACAGAAACGCATCACTACCTGGGGAAAAACAAAATCTCCAGAGGAGGAGTCAGAAGACATTGTGTCCAAATACTGACACTAGCGAAACTAGCTGAATAAGCTGAGAGAACGTACAGCCCGGAAGCTTCCATTTCTGTTTCGTCCTGGATTGAGTACTCATGAGTCAATTCATGTCCCCTCCCTCCATGCAAGTCACGTAAGTACACCCAGGCATACCCAAGCTTCTACCAAAAAAGAAAGAAGATAACGCAGAGCTCAAAACTTCACAAATTAGCCAGGCCTGGTGATGCATACCTGCCATTCCAGAACTCTAGAGACTCAGACTGGTGGATCACAAGTTTGAGCCAGCCTGGGCAACTAAGGAATTTAGTGACTTAGTGAGACTCTATCTCAGATTACAAAAATAAATAAATTAAATTAAATTAAATTAAAAATCTGGGAATATAGCTCAGTGTAAAGGCCCTGAGTTCAATTCTTACCATGAGGAAAAAAAAAAAAAACTTCATAAATTTTTGGTTTTGCCAGGATTGAGATACAGGCCAGTGATCCCAGCACTGTGGGAGGCTGAGGCAGTAGGACCATAAATCTGTGCCCAGCCAAGGCAACTTAGCAACTTTGGGGGACCCTGTCTCAAAACAAAAGTAAAAGATGGACTAAAGATACAATTTAGTGCCAAATCCCTAGTTCAATTCCCAGTACCACTAACAACCAAACACAATACTTTGGCTTCGTGAGAAAGAAAATTTATTTTCTGGACCTTGAGAACTTGTTTGGAGGTTCTAGCAGGTGAGCACAGCCACTTGTATACCTCTGACCACCGAAAAGTCCTCACCTAGCAGGGAAGGTCATATTCTTCAACAGAGTGTGCAGCTTCCAGAGGGACCCAGAGGGACGCAGACAGAGCAGGAAGGAAGGAAGGGGACAACCGCCTAGCCAGCCAGATCAGCTGAATCAACCCTGGCGATCAGTGGAATGACGATCACAGCCAGATCGCCCTCCCATCCAGAAAATTATTTTCTGTAGACTAGACACTCCCAAAGGTAATTTCCTTTGGGGCTGGAGGAATAGCACATTGGTTACAAGACTTTCCTAGCAAGCACAAGACCCAGAGTCTGATGCCCAAGCACCACAAAAGCCAGATGTGGTGGCGCACAAAGGCAGTCCTAGCACTTGGAATGCTGAGACAGGCGGTTTGCAATGACTTCAAAGCCAGCATGGGCTCCATAGTGAGTTCAGGACCAGCCTGGACTATATAGCAAGACTCTGTCTCCAAAAAGGTAGCTTCCTCCTTCCTTCCAATTGAGGCATTAAACCAATGTTTCAAACTTATGCTTTCTCTCTGAAAGTAATGAAAAGCAGAACTCCCCTTCCATGTCATCTAGAAACACAGAGGAGTGGCTTTTTTAAAAAAAAAATACTTCAAAATGCACTGAATCTAATGAAAAATACCAATCAATAAAATATAGCGCCTGTCCCAAAAAATTATGTAACATTCAATATTCAATATAACATTCATAAATGACGTGCACCAAACTTGAAGTGAATTATTCTGGTTCTATCACAAAGACACACTTAGGAAACTGCCATTTTGTTTCCCCATCAGAAGTATGTATTTAGCCAACAGATCTTCCAGAGCCCTTTAGCAGAGAGAATGCTGGGACAGAGTCCAAAGTCTGAGCGTGCCACCTCACCCCTACCGACGCTCCACCTTCTGGAGCTCAGAACAAGCCTAGCAGCTCCCCTTTCACTGGGAAGACACTTCCGTGCCAACTCCACGGCCCGGAACGGTCCGGCATTAACCTCTAATGAGAGCCAGAGCCTTGCAGCACTGTCGAGGCTGAGGCAGGAGGATCAGCCTAGTTCTAGCCCAGCCTAGGCAATTTAATGAAACCTTTTCTCTAAATAAAAAATAGAAAAAGGATTGGAGATGTAGGTCAGTGCAAAAGCCCTGGGTTCAAATTGACAGACAGGTAGATAAAAAATAAGTATTTAAAAATAAAGACAGGCAGATATTCTGGTGATACCCACAATCCCAGCTACGTGGGAAGCTGAAGCCAGAGGATCAATTAATTGAGCACAGGCGCTCGGGTCAACCTGGGTAGCAAAGCGTGACTGGAAAAAAAGGTCTGTAAGACGGCTCTGCTCGCTTCTCAATCCGAACTCAACTCAGCCCACGGACAGCCTCGAAGCAATGCTCCAGAAACAACCCCGCCCAAGGAGTCCTGTGCTCCCCTATTAACGTGTCTTCTGCTGGCCCAGCCCAGCCAGGGACTACTGGTCTCCCAAGGCCTGGGTCTTGCTGGGCCCAGCACCAGCCTCTCCAGAGAAATCAGGAAGTCTCTGGGCAAAACACTCTCCTCTTGGGAAAGAGCGTTTCATTCTGACTGCAGTGTCAGGGAAAGGAGGAAATTAAAGTCACTATACAAGCCAGGTCTGGTGGCACATACCTACAATCCCAGCAGTCTGGAGGCTGAGGCGGGGGGCCCCCGGGAGCTTGAGGCCAACCTCAGCCACACAGGGAGTTCAGATGTAGCCTGGACTACAGAGTCCCAACAAGTCAACATATACCTGGAGTCCCAGCTCGCCGGCAGGCGGACGTGTCTCTTTGTCAGTCCTAGGAGTCACACCCAGACCCTTTGACTCAGCTACCACCCCAGCTACTTTCTATTTTTTACTTCAGGGTCTCACAAAAGTGCCCAGGCTGGAACTCACGATCCTCCCGTCTAGCTTCCCAGAGTGTTAGGATTACAGCAATGTGCTACCACACCTGGCTGACCCCATCCAAAAAAAAGGGAAAGAAGCTCTCCCTGTTTAAAGGAGATTGCACTGGCAATTTTTATAAGTCAATAAAGCACCTTAAACTTACATGTTTCATAACTATGACACAAATTTACCAGGCAAGACTTAAAGTTTCCATTGTGACTTTTTAAAAAATTAGCAGGGCAAGCCTATAATCTCACTTATTCGGGAAGCTGAGGCAGGAGAATCACAAATTCAAGTCAACACTAGGCAAAAATAGTGAGACCCCATCTCCAGGATGGGGGAAGAAAACAGACAAAAAAAGGACTAGCATGTAACTTAGCGACAGACCACCTGTCTAGCACATTAGGGGTCCTGGGCCCCATCCCAAGCACTACAGGACACGTGGGGAGCAGACCTCAGGGCTCCCACAATCAGGAAGGTGAGGAAGAAGGATCTTGTGAGCCCCAGGGTTCAAGAGTAGCCTGGGCAATTAAGGAAACCCCATCACAAAGAAAAGCGGCTCCGCCATGACCTCTTCAACTCGAAAACGAGAAGAGACATTTTCTTACTCCCCGCTCTCCCCAGGAGTCCGGTGATCCCACAGCCTTAACACACTCCAAAAGCTAAATGCTTGGCTGGCTCTGAAGCCAAGCCGACTGAGGGCCCCGGGACAGAAAGGGTATGAAAGAAACAACACCAGCTTCTCCCAGCGCAGCGTGACACAGAGGACTGGTCTGACGAGTCCTGCCCTCTCCGGCTGGCCGCGGCCGCCTCCTGGCACCTCGCGTCTCTCCAAGGCCCTGCACATGTGAGGCAGGCCAGCCCTCAGCTTCACTCCAAGCCCTGGGAGATGTGGGGCCCTGCTTCCCCACCTGGATCCCTTTACAACCTGCCAGAGGTGCCCCGTCCAGCCTTATAAGGAGAAAGCAAGGCATTGGGGTGGGGCATTAAGGAAACAAAGATAAGAGGGCTCCCGGAGCCACACCAAGGAGGTGTCCAGCGGAGGGCGGGAGAAGCCAGAAGCCTTCTGCTAGGACGGGCAGGAAGGCGCACGGGACAGGTCAGGCACACCATGGGGAGTGAGAAAAGGCTCACTGAAACAGGAAGGTGTTGTTCAGTTCTCTCCTCAAAAGATCCTAAAATGAACTGAGACACACCAGTCGCTCCTCTCCACCCTAGGCTTGAAGGGAAGCAATCATGCAAAGGCTTAACCTTAGGGTTTGCTGGAGGTCACCCAACTGTTGGAGCTCACATTCCACTGTTAAAGAGGCAGCTTCTCATACTGGGCCCGGTGGCACAGGCCTGCAATCCCAGCACTCCAGAGGCTGAAGCAGCAGGACTGCCTGAGCTCAAGGTCGGCCTGGGCTACATGGTGAGTTCAGGACCCGCCTGGACTACAAAGTGAGACTGTCTTGAATTAAAAATTTAAAAAAAAAAAAAAAAAAAAAAAAGCTTCTCACCAAAGCCCCGGGCTGTCTATCAATGGCATTCCCCCTAACTGTGCCCACTATTTGAAGATAACCTGGAAAAGGTGAAAGCAGGCAAATAAGTCTTATTTACAAAGTCTCAGGTCTCAAGTCCCCAAAAAAGAAGAACAAGGCACCCATCACATTAGAGCATATCCTCCTTTAAGGAAAAGCAACAGGGAGAAAAGTATGGGTCTATGAAGAACTCAACCCAGGCAGGTATGGTGGCCACACCTGTAATCTCAACAATCAGGGAGGCTGAGGCAGGAGTATGGAAAGTTTTGGCCTAGCCTGGACAACTTAGCAAGACTTTATCTCAAAAAATTAAAAAGGGCTTGGGCTGTAACTCAGTGCAATCCCAGAACTGGACAGAGGTAAAAAAAAAAAAAATCAAAGCTAAGTGCTAAAGTTCTATCTCAGCTATAGAAGACACAGAAGGAAACGGTTCTCTCTCCTGAATGAGATGATCCAACTCTAATGAGAAAGAAAAGTTGTTTATTATTACTGATATTCCCCTAGAACTTATCAGACACAATTCTTCCAGCACCCTCAAAAGTAACACTCACATGTGTGTGCACAAACACACACACACACACACTCTCTCTCTCTCTCTCCCTCTCTCTCTCTCTCTCTCTTTCTGGAAAAGGTTATATTGCCCAAGCTGGTCAACTCCTAGGCTCTGCGGATCCTCCTGCCTCAGCCTCCTGGGCAGTAGTGCCTAACAGCATGCATTGCCACACCCAGCTGGTGGCGCCTTTCTTCAGAGAGCAAACAATATCATGGAAGTTGTTACTACCTGAGCCAAAGTAATGGGCTAGTAAGCGGCAGGACGGGAACGCTACACAAATCTGTTTCTGCCTTTCTACAGTGAGCGTTCTCCGCGTCACGTGGCTCAAAGTATTTCTGAACCCAATGGAGAAAGCAAACACCAAGAAGCCTCTCTTGTCTGTTTAGAGGACAAGGGAGGGCAGCAAGGGAGAGGAAGGAGAGCCAACCGGAGCTTGGGGTCCCCTGTCCTCTGTTTACTCATTTTTCTATTTACTTAGCAGTGCTGGGGAATGAACCAGTGTCTTCATACTGAGCTGCATTCCCAGGTGTTGTTTTGGGGGATTTTGTGAGACAAGGTCTCACTAAATTCCTAAGTTGCCCCGGCTGGGCTCCAACTTCCTGCCTCAGCCTCTCGAAGTGCTGGGATTACAGGCATGAGCTTCCGAGTCCAGCTTACCCTGACTTTAAAGAGTAAGACCTTACTCAGTCCTGGAGAAGAGTAACTTAAGATTGGCTTAGAGTTCTTCTTTTCTAAAGAACAAGGTACTCAGGAGGAAAAGTGCTAGGGACGAAAGAGGCATTGCTTTGTGCCAAGCACCGATCACCTGCCCGCCCTTCCTCCGGCTACAGGCCCTGATTTCAGATCATGCCTGCCTCAAGAAAGCCTGAACACCAACATTCCTGCTCTCATTTTCAATGTGACAACTCACTAAAACCGCAAGAGCAGAGCTGGTGTGGAAGAGAAGGAACTAAAGGCAGGGGAGACTGCTCACCAGCGCCGGCACCAGAACAGAAGGGAGGAATTGTTCCCCGGTATGTCAGCCATCTGCCTCTAGGGCAGCTGTCCTCCTGGGCAATCAAAGGGCGGTCTGTATGCCCCCTCCAGGGCCGGCCAGCCTGGCAAGAAGCAGAGGACTCGGCCACTCAATCCACAGTGAGAAGAGAGGCCTGTTTCACAGCTGGAACAGAGGGCCGGGAAGCTGCCAACAGGGAGGGGAGCGGGATGGAGGGAAGGAATGCTACAGGTGCTACTGCAGTCTAGACCGGGACACTCCTGACCATCTCCTAGTGACACGCAACATTCCAGAACCGCCAGTGACCCTCACCACTGAGGTCAAACAAATGTGTAGGCTGCTCCCAGTCTGGATGTGGTAGGATGCCAACCAAACCAAAGGAGCTCTGAAACGCAGGGCACCAGTACCACCTGTTTCTGTCCCTTTCAGACCCAACAAGGTATGTGCACTACAGTAGCACACCAATATTATCTAAAGCCTATCTCCCTCTAGAATTTAACTTTTTAATTAAATCCTAGATATTCATAAATAATAGGATAGGGCACAAACTCAGCAGGCTCCCTGGTGCTGGTCGACCAGGGCCACTTGTAGAACTCTGTCCAGGGCTCACATCCCCAGCCCTCTGGGTAGCTGGGCAACTCTAAGCTCCACCAGACACACAAAGGCCGCCCTCTTCTCGGCAGTCTGCAGCAGAGCTCTCTCTGGGGACAAAGAGATTTCACAGGGGAACCACAAAGACATCGCCCCTCACGTCCCCCCACTCCCAGCTTTCTCACTTCCTGTCACAGTAGCACCAGACCACAGTCTCCCAGAAACAAACAAATACAAAGTGCTGGATTCTGGGCTGCAGGCCAAGCGCATTCCAGGGCACCATCTACCAATCACCAGCCGGGGCTCCGCACTGCCCCGCTCAGCCCCTTATCGTGTTCAGAAAACAACCCTCCTCCCGCCCAGCCCAGCCCAGCCCAGCCCAGCCCCAGGACAAAGCTCAGGCCTTCAGGATCAGCCGGAAGATCGCGGCAGCCGGGGCCTGAGCCTGGGGGGTAGGGGAAGGGATTTTTAACATTCCTCCCTGGCAAGTCTGGGGCTGGCTGTCCAAAGCCCAAAGAGGTTTTTAAAACCACTGTGTCACACTCAGCTGTACCCCAGAAAGCTTCATCATGACGATTCAGTCACTAACCTGGATTCAGCTGACAGCATAGCACCCCTGAAGAACTGCTGCGGGACACGTCCTCTGTCACTCCCATCACCACTTCCCAAGTCTTTCCAACTCTTTCCCCTAGAGCCTGGAGTTGACGACCAACCGAGGCCCTGAGAGCAGGACAAAGGCAGGGGACTCCACCCTCCAGGGAGGGGCTATCAAGGGCTGGGGACAAAGTTCTTCCCGGAGAAGGAGAGGGGAGTGTGGAACGGCTCCCAAGGGTCACAACGGCCAGCTCAGCTCTGCCTACAGGCCCTTGTCGGAGAAAACCTGCCCTCTACCAAGAGGCCTCAACCACAACCAAGGTGGGATGGATGGCGTGTCACCTAGCGGAAGGCAGCCCCACAACCCAGAAGCAAAGATGCAAGCAGAGGCCAGCCCCCACGGCCAGATTCGTGAAATCAAGCACCACCTCCTGCCCAGAGGGTCCAACTCCTCGGACAAGGGCACAGCACAAAGGTCCCCCTGCAGGGACATTCCTGGCAACTCACCCCACCCCGTCAGCCTTCCTCATCTTCCCTCCTCCCCCTCTTCCTCCAGAGCCCCTCCCCCTTCTTCCTGGACCTGGGCAGAATCCTCCCCCAAGCAGTGCAAGATGCAAAAGGAGCTAAATGGGAAACAGCACAACTCTAAAGGTCTATGCCCAGATCTGGACTTGGTACAACCACGTGGAGAGGTAGGGCAGGAATTTAAACATAGTCAGCCACCTAGGGCTGAGCAGGAAAAAATATTTAGCAAAACAGTAGCAAAAGTACTACATCTCTAAACCAAACATCAATAGCAGATGTAGCCACTGTAAACTCCATCACAGAAGCACACAAAAAAAGTAGAAAGGGGCCGGAGGAATGGCTCAGCGATTAAAGCGCTGGCCTTGCAAGCACAGCGCCCTGGGTTCATTCCCCAGCACCACATAAACTGGGCATGGTGGCGCAGGCCTGTAATCCCAGCACTTGGAGGCTAAGGCCGGAAGATTGCCTGAGGCCAAGGTTAGCCTGGGCTCCAAAGTGAGTTCAGGACCAGCCTGGGCTACAGTGCGAGACCCTGTCTCAAAAAAAAAAAGTCTAAGCTCTCACCTAGCACCAAGTCTGACTTCCTTTCTTTCTAAAGGATCCTGAGAAAGTAGTCTGTGGTCTTACCCAATGCTCCCTCACACATCACCAGACCAAAGTGAAGTCAGACTTAGCCAGGCCAGGTAGTGAAGACCAGTAATCACAGCACTTGGGGGGGGGGGGGGGTGGAGGCCAGAGGATCACAAGCTCAAGTCCAGCCTAGGCAATTCAGTGGCCTAGGAATAACCTGTCTCAAAATCAAAAATAGAAATAGGCTGAAGTGTATAGCTCAGGCTGAAAGCTCTGGGCTTGATCCCCAGTAACACAAATAAACAAATCAGACTCAATTAAGAGCCACAGTACGAGACAGGCACACAAAAACATTAAAGAGTAGTAAGGGAGGAGTTTTCTGAGATATGTAAAAAAGTTGTAAAAGCCACACCCCAGACAGAGAGCTCCACACACCCACGTATGTATTCCCGCTGCTGCTCCTGAGGGTGCTGGGCAGGTGGGGAGCCACACAGGCGCAGGTGAGACAGAAAGCCACTGACTCACAAAGCCACCCTGCCATGTGGGGAGGGAGCCCCTGGCACAACGTCATGACACTCCCCAGACATCCTGCTTCCAATGGTGTCTCTGACTGTTGGCAGACTTGTTTGGAAAAGCCCAGCAAAGGGACAATGAGTGGTAAGGAAAAGGGGCTTGGAGGGATGAGCCCAGGCCCAGTACTCAAGGGCAGGAAGGACAAACCTGCCCCTCCAGCCTCCCACATCACTCTCCCCAAGACTGCGGCAGGAGTTGGAGGGGGGGCCCGAGGAAAGAATGTGGCTGGAAACAGACACATTCCGACGAACCCACATCCCCCGGAATCCAACCCCAGCCACGGGTTACTGTGTAGCCTGCGCCCCGCCTGCAAGACTCAGCGAGGAGGGTAACCCGGCTGGGCTGATGAAGGCACCAGCTGTTCGCCTCCCCACCTCCCAGGCCACAGTTCAGCTCACGTCAAACATTCTGCACAACTGGCGGCCCAGAGGAAGCAGCGGGGACTGAAATGGCAGGAAGGGGGCCAAGTGGCCCCACTTACCAGGAATGCTTTCTTGGCTCGTTTAAAAATAAGGAACTTTGGTCATCCACTCCCTGCTGCCCAATTATGTTCTCCTTCTCCAACCCACCGCTCCGCGTCAAAGGGGATGCAGTCCCTCCCTGCAATGTCACAGTGGACAGGTGAGCACATAAAGGCTGGACAGTGAGGTCACTGAGATCAGAGGTTTCCTGGGCTGCCACAGCCAACCTAGGACAGACTCCCATGTAAGCAAGCAGACAAGTGCGCACGAACACGGAGCCACCTAAGCACTGCCTGGACAGCTTCCCGGGCAGCAGTGCCCGCAAGGAGGGCCTACCCAGCTCCTCCCCCACCCCGCTCCAAGTTGGCCAGGGTTAGCTAAGGAGGAAAGGAAGGAAACCGGCACTTCCTTTTCAGACAGGAAGTAGATTGGCCTTTCCTGTCCAGTTTTAAACAAATTGTCCAGCTGAGTTTCAATGCTAACATCCTCTCCTGAATTTGTTCCACAATTTCAAAATGGAGACACAGTGTAAAGGTTCCCCTTCCCCCTAAGAAGCAGGGCCTCCACGTGGTGTTGGGTTGGCATATCCTCCAAGCCAGGGGGGCAGCATCTTTCACTCAAAAGCAACACAGAACCCCAAGGTGGAGCCCTTCAAATGAGCCACCTTCTTGCCATCCCACTACCAGGAAGGACCAAGAACCACCGAAGCAGGTCTTCTATACTCTTCAGTCTAACAAACATCATGTGTCTTAGTTCACACGTTCCTGTTTACAGTCCCTAAACCTACGTGATCACAATCACTGGGAAGCTTTTTGAAAACAATACAATCCCCCATACCTCAGTTCTTAGACGGCAGGAATGGAATTCATGTGTTTTTTGTCACTGTTTTTTTGTTTTTCTGGAACAAGGGGCCTTCACACTGAGTTATATCCCAAGTTTTTTTTTGTTTTTTTTTAATTCTGAGACATGATCTCTGTAAGGCACTAAGTTGCCCACATAGTTGCTGGGCTCAAACTTACGACCCTCCTGCGAATCCTCCCAGAGTACCAACAAGATGGGCTTGGAAATTTGTGTTTTTAAAGTCACGGTAGGCAGGTGTGTTGCTGTGTGTCTGTAATCCCAGCGCTCTGGGAAACAGAGGCAGGAGAATCACAAGTTACAGCCCAGCCTGGGCAACCCAGCAACTTAGCAATATCCTGACTCAAAATAAAAAACGGAGCTGGGATGTGGCTCCGCGAAGGGCTTGAGTTCAATACCCAGACCACCACGACCACCAACAGAGAAGTCCTCAAAGTGAGTCTACCGGTGATAGAGGAATGGCTCAGCAGTTAAAGCACTTACTTAGCAAGCCCTAAGACAAGCGCTGAGTTCCTGTGTTCAATTCCCCAGCACCACATAAGCCGGGCATGGTGGCGCATGCCTGTAATCCCAGCATTGCGGAGACTGAGGCAGGAGGATTGTTGTGAGGCCAAGGCCAGCCTGGACTCCATGTTGAGTTCAGAAACAGCCTGGCTACAGAGCAAAACACTGCCTCAAAAAAAATAAATAAATAAATAAAAAGGGAGTCTACCAGCTGCTGGGAGCCACTGCCCTAGCCTACCATCTCTGACATTCCTTAACCATACATTCCTCCCCGCAAAACAGCACTGGCTATAAAACACACCATTTGGGCCTATTTCACAGCTCACAGATAGCTCTGATCATTACTCAGTACAGATGCGCAGCTCTTTGAAAGCATGAATTTCAACACAAGGACAAAGATTGGGCGCTGTAGCGGCTTGCCCAGAAGGTGTGAGGGAGATAGGGAAGCCCTGGGTATCAGGCATCAGAAGCTCAATCGATCAGTCAGCCATGGCTGGAACGGCACAGTCCCACACTCCATCCCTAGACTCAGGACTCAGAAGGAAGAACTATCTCACCGGCCAGCACTACGCTCTCTGGAGTCCGAGTCACTCCAGTGAGGAAACTCCTATCTGCACGTACAAGGCGCAACACAATTACTTCTCAGATGTCCTCCAAAAACGCCACACTTGGTGGCGCATGCCAGAATCCCAGCACTTGAGAATTACAAGTTCTAGGCCTCCCTGTACTGGGGATAGAGTTTAAGACCAGCCATTAGGTCCTGTCTCAAACCAAGCAGAGCAAAGCAAAACATCCTCCAACAACAAAAAAAGTCGTGCCAAATTTTATTCATTTTCTTTTTGTGTGTGTGTGATACTCTTACTCTATATGCCAGGCTGGTCCTAAACTCCCTATGTAGCCTACACTGGCCTAGAACTCACAACAATACTTCTGCCACAGCTCCCCAGGTGCTAGGACTACAAGCATGTGCCACCATGCCTGGCTAATGTGACTGGTCCCATATTCCATCCCAAACAAAGTCCAAAGTCTTAAATTTAGTTAGTCAAGACCCTCAGAGGGGCTGGAAGAATAATACAGCAGTTAGAGCACTTAACTAGCAAGCACAAGGCCCTGAGTTCAATTCCCCAGCACCACATAAACCAGGCATGGTAGCACACACCTGCATACCCAGCACTTGGAAGTCTGAGGCAGGAGAACTGTTTTGTGTTAAACGCCAGGCTAGGCTATGGAGTGTGTTAAGGATGAGCCTGGACTACAGAGTGAGATTCTGTCAGGAAAAAGAAAAGAGAAAAAGCCTTAGATGTTTCCAGTTAACCTGATAATACATAAGAGAAATAACCAGAAATCTGGATTCAAAGACCACCTCTGACACTTACTTAGCCAAGTCAATTTAACTTCTGGTTCGAGTAAAATCAAGGGAATACCAGTCGGGCCAATGTGCAGAGGTCTGTAATCCCCGCACTCTGGAAGGCTGAGCAAGAAAACTTTGAGTTTGAGCCCGGCTCAAGGAGTGTAGTAACTTAACAAAACCCTGTCTCAAATTAAAAACTAAAAATGGGTTGGGGTTTAGGTCAGGGTAAAGGCCCTGGGCTCAATCCCTAATTAGTAGTTCAAAAAAATAAGAAGAAGAAAATAAAATAAAAGCAGCTGCATAGCAAAACGTCAAAGGAGACGGCGGAGCAGGTGGGGCAGCCCGGTGGCACAGCGCGCAGGCCTGAGGCCGGGCTTGATCTCTGGTACCGCGGGGGAACTTACCAAGCAGAGTTTCCACAAGGGCACACACATCACTGAAGACATGGTAAAACGGACATTAAAACTCTCATGACAACCACAAACACCTCGGACTCACCTACACAGGCGAAAGCAACACCCACCGACCAGCCATTTACGCATTCGTTCATTTAGTTAGAGCCAGTTAAATTCTGTGGTGCTGAGGATGGGGCCCAGGGCCTTCACTCTGATGGACATTTCTAGCCCATTTTTATTCTGGTTTTGAGACAGACTCTCACAAATTCTTTAAGTTGCCCAAGCTAGGCTCGAAACTGTGATCCTCCTGACTTAGCCTCTCAGAGTACCCGGATTACAGGACTGCAGCACTGGGCCCAGTTCAATCGGTTATTTAAAGCAACTTCAAGAATCTTGGGGACTCTGATTGCCTAGTGTTTCCCATGCAAGACAGTACAGCCAGCCAAAGGAAAAGGGGAATGCGTCCTGATGAAGGCGGTCTCCCAAGGATGATATCAAGTGACAGGATGTGACCAGATAGGGACAATTAAAAGGGAGAAGGGAGAGGAACCAGGTCAAGGGCCAGGGCTGTAAACTCCCAAGTACAAAAAAGAGAGACAGAGAGATTCTTTCACTTAGGGACAGACCGGCTAGACCAGTGAGGGACAGCAAGAGCAGGTGATTCACAACACAGTGCTCTGGTAGCTAAGCATCATCCTCCTTTCCTGCACAGGACTGCCACAGAAACTCAAGTCCCCTCAGAGTTGCCTTTTCTTCCTTCACTGCAAAGTCAACCAGGCAACGTGGCTCAGAATGCACTCTGATAGTCCTAACATGCTAAAATAAAAATCCACAGAGAAAGGGAAAAATCAAGACCAAGTTATTTATCAGGGATGTGGGCACAGTACCCTAGAAAATGATCCCTGGCCCCTAGCTTGGCCAAAAAAAAGAAAGAAAGAAAGAAAGAAAGAAAGAAAGAAAGAAAGAAAGAGAGGAAGAGGAGGAGGAGGGAAAACATGAGAAGAGAAAAAAGGAAAAAAATGGTCCCCAGAGCCACCAAATCCCAAAGATGATGGAGCTTTAGAAAAGCAAAGACTTGAGGATGATGAACAAAAGGAGAGCCGCACACGAGCAGGGGAGTGCCAGCCAGCCTGGGCACAGGCCTGCAGCACTCCCAGCACTCTAGGGAGCTGAGGCAGCAGGAAGGCAAGTTCAAGCCCAGCCTAGGCCACCTGGCAACTTACTTGACAAAATCAAAACCAACAAAAAACAAGCTGGTGATACAGCTCAGTGCAAAGGCCCTGGGTTCAATTCCCAGCATAGGAAAATAAATACATGCATACATTAGTAAGGCAAGTGTAATACTTGGTCAAAAGCACATAAACTAGATCCACCAACCCGGCGCCTGAAAGGAAGCGGCAGGAGATCTAAGCTGCCCCCTGGCTACAGAGGTTGCGCAGCCCGAAGGAAAACGGGTTTCTGCTGCCCCTCCCCGGGCACACAGCTTGCTCTAAGTTGCTCTACGGCAGTGCGTGTTCCCAATAAGGGTGAGCAACCTAACCAAATCTGCCGCTCAGCCTCTGTCACCTCACCCTCTGGAGCTCCACAGGGAAAAAGACGGAGGCAGAGCCTGGGGCAGCCACAGATTAGAAATGTACAGAAGAAACCATGACAGTTCTTATCCTGTGGCCGGAAGTGAGGAGACAACCTTTCTAGTGCTGCTGAATGCAAGACGAGGTCCCAGGTCCTTCGACTCCAGCCCCCTGTCCCCCACTACGCACCTGCAGGATGCTCCTGGCCAAGCCTCCTCTGCAGCTGGATGCCAGAGGCTGCCAGCCTCGGGTCTCTGTGCCACCCCCTGCTCCCACAGGCCTGCGCCACCCCACTCACGCGTGGCGGGCTTCCCGCTGCCTGGGACAGCCTCACTCCTGTGTGCACGGCGCATCTCCTCACCTCTACCACACAACACCTGGTGTGCTTTCCTCCCTTCCCTGGGCAGTATGACCAGCGGGCGACATGCGCCGCACTTAGTTGCCGATTTATCGTTCCCCTCCCAACTCTAAGTTTGGGAAGACAGTCCAGCTTGGTCTTCACGCCTTCTAGACCCACTGCTGCACAGACAGGCAGCAAGTCCCTCAAATCTCATATGAAGCAAAGGAGATGTTTTACCTTTTCAAATGAAGACAAGCGAATTAACTTTGGTTCTTCTTTTTTTGAGACAGGGTCTCACTCTGTAGCCCAGGCCGGTCCTGACCTCACTATGGAGCCCAGGCTGGCTTGGGACACACGGCAATCCTCCTGTCTCAGCCTCCCTAGGACTGGGATTACAGGCGTGCGCCACCGTACCGAGCTATTATGTGGTGCTAGGGAACTGAACTCGGGGCCTTGCACTTGCTAAGCAATTGCCCTAACCGCCGTGCTATTCCTCCAGCCCCTCATTGTGTTTTGTGTGTATGTGGTACTGGAGATTGACCTGAGGACATCTGCATTGGGCTACACCCCAGCACCCCCCTTTTTTTGAGACAGGGTCTTGCTCTGTAGCCCAGACTAATCCTAAACTCACTATGTAACCCATGGCAATCCTCCTGCCTCAGCTTCCCTTAATTTTCTATTGTAAAACAATCTTGGGCTGGAGGAATAGTACAGCAGTTATAGCGCTTGCCTAACAAGCTCAAGGCCATGGGTTCAATTCCCCGGCATGACATACAGCTGGGCACAGTGGTGCATACCTGTAATCCCAGCATCCAGAAGGCTAAGGCAGAAGGATTACCTTGAGGCAAAGGTTAGCCTGGGCTCCAAAGTGAGTTCAGGACCAGCCTGGACTACAAAGCGAAACCCTGTCTATTTAAAAAAAAAAAAAAAAGAAAAGAAAAAGAAAGAAAGTCAGTCTTCCTAAGTCACTAGATTTCCCAGGCTGAACTCAGATTCTGATTCCTCCAACCTCAGCCCCTCCTAAACACTTTTCCTAGCTGTGCTCTTAGGTCTAACATAGGAGCTCCTGTGCCATCCCTCCCTCTGCAGCAGACCTTTGGCCAGGTAGACACCCAAGCGGCCAACTATGCTCTGGTTTACAAAGCTGTGGATGAAAAACAGAGGAGCAACAAGAGCACAGAACTTCCCCCACCAACAAAGAAGCAGGAAAGATATCAGATTGGAACCAACTTCTCTTTTAAAATAGTACTGAATATACAGCAGTAGCTTTCTTCCAGTGAGATTGACTTTACTTGCAATGATACAGGAACTGCAGGTTCTTTGATAAAGGTAATGAAAAGTTGACCCAGATTCTGTAACAATGTCTTATGTCCTTAGCAATTCCAAATAAATTTTGGCTTCTTAAAATATAAGGTCCCTAACAGCAAACATCTCACTGTACAAGAACTCCCAACTTCCCAGCTCACTGCAACGTAGAACACAGGAAGCACATACAAACAGAGAGAGTAAATATCTTGTACAATATCCCAAATGAACTTAAATGAGCATTTAATTAGCAAATTCTATCTAAATATCAATGATAAACCGGCTGCAATGATACAGGTCTACAATCAAAGCACTCTGGAAGGCTGAGGCAGAAGAACCAAAGTTCAAGCCCAACCTGGGCAACGTAGCAACTTGGCAAAACCCTGTCTCAAAACTGAAATGAAAATAAAAATAGGCTGAGGAAGCAGCTCAGTGTGGAGGTCCTGAACTTGATCCCCAGTACCACAAAACAAAACAAACCTAATCTGAAGGGCTAGAAGCAAGCAACCTTACTGAATTACAATCATAATCCTGATGTGGACTGACCCGAAATAAGCCAGAAGCAGTATCCTAACACTTCTAACTTCGTCACATGAGTTAATTTATTCTAGAAGAACCAGAAACCTCTCCAAGACCAAGTGCTACTAGAGCAAAGCAATGCCCAGAAAGACCCCGGCCTGGTGGAAAATGAAAGAAGGAAAAAGTAAGCAGAGAGAGACAAAGGGAAAGGCCACTGGGAACAGGAAGGCAAGGAGAAAATGGTAGGAGAGTAGAGGAAAAGATTGACAAAAAAATGTAGCTGCACTGCCCCGTGGTACGGGGGCATCCCAGCACTCTGGGAGGTGAAAGCAGGATGGCGGTGGGACCCCCGCGGGCAGCCCAGGCATTCAGCAAGATCCTGTCTCAAAACCACAAACCAAAAACCGGCTGGAAATGGAGCTCAGTGCGAGGGACCTAGGTTCGAGCCCCAGCACTGCAAAACAACGCCAGGCGAGACGGTACACACCTGTGATCTCACCTAGTCGAGAGGCAAGGCAAGAAGATCACAAATTCAAGGCCAAGCTGGGACATTTAGGAATGTTCTGTCTCAAAATTAAGAGTCGGCTGGGAAGGTAACTCAGGGTCAAGCACTTGCAAGGAGGAGACCCTGATTTCAATTTCTAGTACCACTTTAAAAAAAAAAAAAAAGAAGTAGGGACTGGAGAAACAGCACAGTGGTTAAAGCACCTGCCCAGCAAGCTGAAAGGCCCTGAATTCCACTCCCCAGAACCACATGAACTGGGTGTAATCCCAGCACTCAGGAGGCTGAGGCAAAAAGATTGCTGTGTGTCCAAGGCCAGCCTGACCCTGTTTCCAGAAAGAGAGAGGGAGAGAGAGACAGCAGCACCCAATAAGCGGGCAAGAAATCACCGTAAGGTGCTCGAGCTTTGCCACGATTTCTCCCCTCATTCACACCTCACTTTCTTAACAGCTATCCACTTTCCACCGGGGCATGGCAGTTCATGTCTAGAACACCAGCACTCAGAAAGCTGAGGCAGGAGGCTATGAAGCTACAGACCAGTCTGTCTGGGCTACATTTTTTTCTTTTTTCTTTTTTAGACAAGGTCTCACTCTGTAGTCCAGGCTTGTCCTGAGCTCACTAAATGGCCCAAGTTGACCTAGAAGTCTAAGCAATCCTTCTGACTCAGCCTCCCAAGTGCTGGGATTACAAGCATGCCCCACCACACCCAGTTAATCTTTACACAGTGCAGCTACGTCCCCAATCCCTGGGCTACAGAGAGGAGCTCAGGTCAACCCCATCCTCCCCCGCCAAAAAAAAAAAAAAAACAAGAGAGGAAAAAAAAAGAAAAAGAAAGTTACTCATTTCTTATATCACCAGTTTTTAGGACCACTTCACTCACTTTCCTCCCCAGAATTGTCTTTTCCATTTTCTTTTTTCATATCTTAAAAATGAACTTTAATTCCAAGGCTGGAGGAATAATGCAGCAGTCAGAGCACTTGCCTAGCAAGCGCAACACCCTGAGGTCAATTCCCCAGCACCACATAAACCAGGTATGGTGGTTCATGCCTACAGCACTTGAGAGGCTGAGGCAGGACTGACATGAATTCAAGGCCAGCCTGGGCTAGTGAGCTCTGGACCAGTTTGCACTACAGAGCAAGACAGTGTCAAAAAAAAAAAAAAAAAAAAAAGATGGCCTACCTACCCAAGAAGCCCAATCATTTCATGCTATAAAAATCTACATCCCAGGGCAGAAGGAACAGCTCAGTGGTGAAGTGCTTGCCTAGCAAGCGTAAGGCCCTGAGTTCAATGCCCCGGCACCACATAAAGCCGGGCATTGTGGTATACGCAGTGATCCCAGCATGCACTCAGGAGGCTAAGGCAGGAGGATTGCCATGAATCCAAGGCCAGCCTGGGCTCCACCTGGGCTACAGAGCTACTTCAGTTAAAAAAAAAAAAAAAGAAGAATACTTGTAGCCAGGCGCAGTGGCTGGGGACACAGTTCAGTACAATGGCTCTGGCCCACTAAATTAATTCATCAATTAATTATTTGTTCACACTCTCCAGGAAGACTAGAGAAGGTGGTCCTTAAAAACGAGGCCACCAGAGCACTGTCTCAAGCCAGACAATACATGTGGGCCCAGTTAGCGGGGCTTAATATTTAATAACCAACACATGCAATTCTAAATAAATTAGGAGAAAAAATCATCTCCAAAAATACATCATATAACTAAATATAAATCAATGCTGCCCTGATTTCCCTCTTACTGGTCTCAAGCAGAGCAGAATCCTTGCCTTCCGTGTCACCTGCCTGGTGCCTGGGTCCGTCAATGCTCTCTTAGGAACATGTCTCAGGCACAGCAATCCTATTTCGGCACCGTGTGACATTTAACCCTTCTCTGAGGGAACAGGAAAGAGCATATGCAGTTATTTACATCCGGACTGCCCACAGCTCATTCCTTTAGGCAAATTTCCTGCTACTATGATGATTCTAAATTGTCTATGAAAACTAAATTTGGTTCTTAAACTCAGTAACTTCCTAGTACTGTTAATAAACATAATCTCCTAGGGGCCGTAGCAAGGGCACAGTGGTTAAAGGGCTTGAACGCAAGCAAAGCCAGCACCACATAAAGCCGGGTGTGGTGGTGCACGCCTGCAATCCCAGCACCCAGGAGTCTCAGGCAGGTGGATTGCCGTGTGTCCAAGGCCAGCCTGGGCTCCATAGTGAGTTCGGGATCAGCCTGGGCTACAGAGCAAGACCCTGTGTCCAAAAAAAAAAAAAAAAACTAAAGTTCCATGGCCAAAACAGTGATTTAAAAACACAATGATATCAGGGGCTGGGGATATATGGCTGAGCCCACAACCTGCATGCACAAGGGTTTGTGTTTTATCTCCAGCGCCAGCCTGGTGAAACGGGTGTACAATCCCAACACCCTGGAGGATCCAGGAGGATCTCAACTAAGAATCCAGTTTGGGCAACCTAGCAAGTTAATGAAACTCTGTCTCAAAATCAAAAATAAAAATGGGCTGGGCGTGGTGGCTTAAGCCTGTAATCCCAGAACTTTGAGAGGCTAAGGCAGGAGGATTCCAAATTCAAGCCCAACCTGGGCAACTGGGTAAACTAGTGAGACCGTTTTAAAATCAAAACCAAAACACAGGCTAGGGATACAGAATAGTGCAAAGACTTTGAGTTCCATTGCCAGCACTGCAAATAAACAAACAACTGATACACAAATAAGGGTTGGGGATGTAGCTCACTGCCCAAGACCTCAATACTACCTAAATAAATACATAAATGTGATTATACACGGGATCCCAAAAGTCACCACACACAGCAAAAACTAATAAAAGTATCCTACGATACTTTGTTACATTTTGTATTTGTATATATTCATATGTAGGGTGATTTTTGGGTCACCCTACTGGTTCTTCAAAGTGCTGATGTCACTGATGCTCAACACTACCATTCCAAGCTATTTTTATAAAAAAAAATACTTCGTTGCTGCCGCCCTGCTCTGCACTCCCAGGAACAGCAAGATAACAGTTGCCTGTATTATAAAATGAATTTATGTTTTCTTTTTTAAGTACTGGGGATTGAACCCAGGCCTTCCCCCACGCTGCATCCCAGCACTTTTTATTTTGTGACAAAGTCTTAAGTTACTACATTACCCAGGCTGGGCAAAAACTTGGGATCTTCCTGTATCAGCCTCCCGGAGTGCTGGGATTACAGACCTGCACCACCACACCCAGCTAAGGTCCCTTACTTCTTATACTTTTTACTATGTTCTTTGTGGGCTTTCTTGGTTGGTTGGTTGGTTTGCAGTATAGAAGACTGACTCCAGGCCCCTCAGAGGGACCTATATTCTCAGCCTTTCCTATTTTTGCCCAGACTGGCCTCAAGCATATAATCTTCCTGCCTCAGCCTGCTAGAGTGCTGAGTTTACAGGTCTGGACCACCAAACCTGGTTTTAGCCTTATCTTTGGACTGCTTGACAAAAAAACGGAAGGGGATTAAAGAGGTTTTTTTTTTAATTCTTTTGCCTTTTTTTTTTTTTGAGACAGGGTCTCGCTCTGTTGCCCAGGCTGGTCCTGAACTCACTATGGAGCCCAGGCTGGCCTTGGACTCATGGCAATCCTCCTGCCTCAGCCTCTCTCAAGTACCGGGATTACAGGCTACAGGCATGCACCACCACGCCCAATTTAGGTGTTGCTGGGGAATCAAACTCCGGGTTCCTAGTGCTTGACTTAGCACTTCCTTTAACCGCTGAGCCATTTCTCCAGCCTGAGAAGTTAAAATTTAAATTCCATTATTTCCAGAGCTTAGCCTCACAAAAGAAAGGAGGGAAGCATAATATGATGGAAGGAACTATGTCTGATGATAAAAGTTGTTTTTTGTTTTTGGTTTTCTTGTTTGTTTGTTTTTTTGAGACAGGGTCTTGCTCTATAGTCCAGGGTACTCTTGAATGTCAGTATGTAGCCTGAACTGGCCTAGAACTCACAGCAATCCTCCTGCCTCAGCCTCCTGAGTGCTCAGGTTACAAGCGTGCACTACCATGCCCAGCATATGTGGTGCTGGGGAATCGAACCCAGGGCCTTCAGCCTCCCTGGCGTGGTTGTTTGAATTTGGAGTGTTCCCCAAAAGCTTCATGTTCCTATGGATACTGTGTAGGGTTGGGAGGTGGGCCTGGCTGGAAGGGGTGGGTGCTTGGGGACTGACCTGGAGGGGCGCGAGCTGTCCCGCCCTTCCTCCTAGTCTCTCTGTCCCACCGTGCTGTAAGGATCTCTGCCCAGGAACTCTGGTTCCAACTCTAGCTGGGGCCCCACCATGGGTTTCCACCATTTCCCAGCCACCCACTCAAGAACAGACTGAGACCTTCTGAAACTGTACGCTACAATAAATCTTTCTAAATTGTGCATGTTGGGTACTGAGTCACAGCGACAAGAAAGTAACTAAGCCACCACGCAAGTGCTTTAACCACTGAGGTACTCTTCTAGTCCCAGAAGTTTTAAATTACATGGAAATTTTATTAATTTATATTGTCTTGCTTCCTGACCTCACCTTCCTTTTAAGCCTTTCACATACATTTCTCACAGATTCCCATCAACTGAGTTATTTAACCAAGACTTTCCGAGCACCTCTGAATGCACCAGACAGGTGACGAACCGCTAACAGCTCACAGCGCAGACGGAAAGACAATGTCAGACAGGCAGTTCTACGGCATTACAGTGAGCACTTCATTTAAACTGCCTCCCGGATGCCCCTTCTCTAGTGAAGGCCTCATTCCAAACCAGGTGCCTGAAAACTCTCCAGAAGATTCACTGATAAGCAAATGAAACTTGAGTAAATTCCCAGAAGTTTAGAAAATTAGAAGCCAGGCCCATTGGCACAGGCCTGTAATTCTGGCACCCTGGGAGGCTGAAGTAGGAGGATCAAGTTCAGGCCCACTCTGGGCAACTTAGCAACTTAGGCAATATTTCAAAATAGAAATGTTTTTAAAAATGGGGAGCTGGAGGGATGGCACAGAGGACAAGTACAAAGCCCTGGGTTCGATTCCCCAGCATCACATAAAGCTGGTGGCACATGCTTATAATCCTAGCACTCAGGAGGCTGAGGCAGGGGGATTGCCAAGTTCAAGGCCAGCCTGGCCACACAGTGAGTTCAGGACCAGCCTGAGCTACACAGAGTCAGACCTTGTCTCCATAAAAACAGAAAAGAAAAAGAAAAAAGAAAAAAAATGGGCTACGGATGTACTTCAGTGCAAAGGTCCCAAATTCAATTCCCACTAACACCAGAAAGAAAAAGAAAGGAAGGAAGAGGAAGGAAGGAAGGAAGGAAGGAAGGAAGGAAGGAAGGAATAAAGGAAGGAAGGAAAGAAGAAAAGAAGGAAAGATGAAAGAAAACCAGCCAGCCAGCCCATGGGCCCACCCACCAGCCAGTCAGGCTAAGGGTACACAGCGCAGTGGTAGAGTGCTTTCCCGGCACGGCCGGACTCTAGCTAGGTTCAATCCCTAGCACCACAAGAAAAAAAAATTACAAAGCTAGGCATGGTAATACATTCCCATAATCCAAAGCACTCTGGCAGTGCTAAACCAAGAGGATGGTAAATACAAGCTCAACTTGGGCAATACAACAACATAGAGACCCTGTCTCAGAATAAAAACTACTGTAATCCAACATTCAAGTTCAGGACCAGCCTGGACTACACAGCAAGACCCTGTCTCAATAAAGAAGTAAGTAAAAACAAAGCCTAGCCAGGTGTGGTGACGCATGTCCGTAATCCAGTTAGCAATTTAGCAAGACGCCATCTCAAATCCCAAACAATAAAAAACCACTGATGTAGCACAGTGTGAAAACCTAGGTTCTGTCCCTGGTACCACACACATGCACGCACACACACCAGGTCCAGTGTCACAGGAGTCTAATTCCAGCATTCCAGGAGGCTGAGGCAGAAAGATCTCTAATTCAATCCCAGCTTGAGCAATTAAGTCTTAGCAAAACTCAAAATCAAAAACTAAAAAATAAGTTGTGAATGCAGCTCAGTGCAAAGACCATCAGTTCACTCTCTAAAACTTTAAAAGGAAAAGAAGGGGCTGGAGGAATGGCACAGTGATTAAACCACTTGCCTTGCGAGCCCAAGGCCGAGTTGATTCCCCATTACCACATAAAGGTGGGCGTGGTGGCATATGCCTTTAATCCCAGCATTAGGGAGACTGAGGCAGGAAAAATGCTGGGAGTCCAAAGCCAGCCTCGGTTACACAGTGGGATCAGGACCAGCCTGGGCTACAGAGACCCTGTTTCAAAATAAATAAATTAATTAAAATAAAATTTAAAAAGAAAAATTAAGACAGCAATGGTACATGTATGGTAAGATTCCCATACTAAACATTAAAATAATGCCAGAGCCGGTGGAGCAGGCCTATAATCCCAACACACTGGGAGGCTGAAGCAGGAGAATCACAAGCTTGAGCCCAGTCTAGGCAACTTAGTGTCTTAGTAAAATCCAGTCTCAAAATCAAACATAAAAAAAAGAAAGGGCCTGGGATGTGGCTCAGGGTGAAAGCCGGAGCCTGATCCCCAGTATCACGGAAAAGATTAAATATGTACTTCAGCAGCTCGCCACAGATCTTATTTCATTATCCCAACCCAGGTGGTGGGAGAAGGCTGGGAACTCAGTGAGCACCAGCCCTGCCGGGTCGGCTCTAGCTGCTATTCCCTCTGCCGGAAGAACAGCTGGGCACTCGTGGCGCTGGCGCTCCAACCACAGGCGAGGTCAGCAGTGAGACCGGGCTAACGCTGTCCCCACTGCACAGACAGTGAGATTTTCAGCAGACCTCAGCTTCTCTCGGGCTCAAATGCCTTTTACAAAATCCTCTGGTTTCAGAAATTCAGTAGTTCAAGCAAAAGGCTTAGCGCACAGTGAAAACAATGAAGGGAGGGGAGGCCCGGAGGGGAGGCCCTGGGGTTACTGGCCGACCGTCAGACCATCGGACCGTCGGAACCGAAACGGGAAGGCGCAGATTACGCGGCTGCTCGCTTCGTTACTGCGGCTGATCGGGACCCCTGGGTCATTTCGTGGCGTCCATCCTCCCCGCCCATCCCAGAAGAACAACTACTTCATAAACCTACGGCCGGATCGCGATTACTTGGCGCTTCTCTTTCTTTGGGATCTCCGGCAGCCCCGGGGACAGAACACGCTCGGCCCGCCCTGTCCAGGGCGGGTTCCCAGCAAGGGAACAGGAACTCCACCACCCCAGGGACGTCCACCTGGCCAAAGACCTCGACCTTCCCCCGCCCGTAACAAAGAAACCTACAGAACTAAACCAGGAAGCCAAGGGGCGAGCGAGGCGGGGAGGGAGCCCTGGATCGCTCCCACTTACCATTTTCACCCCCAAGTCAATCAAAATGGGGAGCAAAGGAGCAAATTCCAAAAGCAAAGATTCACTGACGGGCACCCCTTCCCCTCAATTCCTGAGAGACCCAGTGAGGCGCGGTACAAGCTAAACTGCCATCTTACCACCCAGGCTCCGGCGACTCGGCAGTCACAACAACGCCCTGGTGCCAGAGGGCCGGCGGGGACCGGCTCCCGTCGGCGGTCACTGCGGCCACACAAAGCCCCGTCTCCACAGCCCGACCCACTCGCCGGCACTCGGTCACCCAGAACCTATTTCAAACTGCCTTTGTACTCCTCCGGCAGCCTCTCGCGTCCCTCCCCCTAAAGGCTGAGTGGGAACCGACACTCGGCAGCGACGCGACCAGCCCTGCCAAGGGGAGCCCAGGGACCTCCCGAGGCTGAGGTCAAGACAGAGAGAACGGGAGCAAGAAAGCCGGAAAACAGGACTCGGACGAACACTGCAGCTCGGCCAGCTTTCCCGGCTCTCTTCAGCCGGTTTCTTCCTTGCACTGACCGTCGCCGGTGGGCTCCAGGCGCCCCAGCGCTCGGGAAGCCCCTGGCCCACGCTACACGGAAAGCAGCAGCGACGTTGCTTCCTCCCGAAGCCACAACATCACAGAGATGAAATCACTGCTCCAGAAATGCTCTCGTTCTATAAAGAAATTCAAGGAAGTGTTCCAGGTGAAAAAGAGCGGGGGCTCCGGGAGCCCCACGCCAGAGATTACGAAAGACACGCAGCCGGTTTAAAGCTGACGGCCAGCCCACACATTAAAGCCCCTCTCGTCACAATCGGGCAGTACTATCCCAGCTATCATTATTCGGCTGATCGGCATTTTCAAAAGAAGAGCACACCCTAATTTCCAGCGACTGATGAGTTGGCTGTGTAATTATCTAGAATCAGGACATTTGCAAAAACGCATCTGCAAAAACACACACGGAATCTTGAGATTAAATGCAAGCTATGAGAGCACAGCTCTGGGCCTTCAGCTCTAACCGACTGTTACGGTAAATTAACCAAAGCGAACAGTCCCCACCCCCCGCCCAAAAAAAAGAAACTCTCCTCGGACTTTCTCAAATACGTCTTAAACGCCGAAGTCTGTGTGCCCGGCGTCTCCCAGCCTCACCTGACTCACCTAACTCCGGGCCCTTTCGGAGTACAGGGCTGAATTCCTTCCAGGTGCGCTGCCACCTTACCCAGGTGAGATAAAAAGGCACCATTAGAATTTCAGCTCCCTTTGCGCACAGAAAGCAAAGGTCTGCGTCGGCGAATTTAACCTAAGCCACCTGCCCAAAAGTCTCCCCACCCGGGGTAGTTTCGGGAGGCCGCGGGGCCGCGAGTCAGCCCGGAGCCGCTGGTTTTCTTTCGTTAAGGCGAAGTGGCGAGGCTCCCACCCACAGCACCTGGAAAAGTAGAGGCGGGACGCACCCAGGAGCAGCGGGGCTGGAACCGCCCTGGGCCGCTCCTGCTCTCGGGGGAGAAAGCAAAGCCTGGCCACAGACCTGCAACCCCCGCCTCGCCGACCCGGCGGTGAAGGAACGCAGTCAAGTTGGGAAACACGACGAGCCATCTGTAGAAGGCGCTTCCGACCCCGACAAATTCCTTTCCCAACCCACACGCAACATGCCACAAAGCCAACTTGTGATTTGAAAACAAAGTACGTTCGCTTAATCCACAAGAAAATCTACAACATCCGAGCACACACCGAGGCTCCCTCTACTAGACCCACAAGTTTGCTACTAGGTCTTATATATTTTCTCTCTATTGGAAACCATAAAATACCAAAATTCCCCCAGAGTATTGAGAGTAGAAATAACTGCTTAAAAGTCACGCATCTGCATAAGAGTTTGCCCTTTTTAAATTCCCTCTAGTTACTGTCAGAGTCGAATTTGACTTGATTTACCCTCCCTTACCCGTCTGCACACCCATTTTTTTTAAAAGGCACACACCTCGAATGTGGACGTCCAGCACCCCGTCCTCAGGGAAGGAACCCCGGGCTCCGCCAGGCGCTGAGCAGGCCGCGGACTCTCGCCACCTCTCCCTGCTCTCGGGATCTTTCCTGATCTTCTTTCTCTCCCTCGTCCTCCCCCTCTTTTTTTCCCTCAGATCCAACACCTAAAATGGAAGTTGCACCCAGCCAAAGGCAAGGCAGCCTGGGTGGTGACAAACTGATCTGGCAGCCCTACCCCCTCGCTTTCCTAAGTGATGTCAGCCCCTGCGAGCTTCCAATCGGAGCCGGGCATAAATCAGGGAGCTGACCTTATCCAATAGGAAACTTTATTATAGGAAATTAAAAAAAGAGAGGGGCGGAGAGAAAGAGACAGGAGGAAGTTTTATATGTCTATTTATATTTAAAGTGGAGACGCCACCGTCTCCACGGCAAGGCTGGGGGGCTGCTGGTGGCAGGGGGCGTGAGGGAGCGGGGCTCTCCCCAGGGTCACCCCAAGTGGGGGTCGTGCTCCTTCTCCCCCACGGCCAGGTGGGGGCGGGGGCTGATTTTCTCTGCCCGCTGCGGCGTGGTTTGCTTTATACCCCAAGGCATTTTCTCAAAGGAAGAGGGGAAAGGCAGGACGAGGAAGGGTCGCCACGGGCTCCCGTGCGCCCGCCCACTCGGGCGGCGGGAGCGTCTCAGGTGAAGTCCACGTCGCTGGTCTGGGTTAACTGCACTGGAGCCACTGGGGGGCAAATGCCTGCGCTTCCGTAACCCCAAGTATAAGTGGAACCGGTGGCACCACCTTCCCATCTGTCCCCAAATCGAGAGTGTGGGTTGCTGGGGAGGTAAGTGGAATCCGATAAGAGGGAAGTATTTAGGAGCCGGGCCCAGCGTGCAAGCCAATGATCCCGGCACTCTGGGAGGCTGAGGCAGGATGGAAAGTGCAACCCGACAACTTAGTGAGACCATCTCTCTAATCAAAAATAAAGACTGGGGCTGGAGGAATGGCTCAGCGCTTAAAGCGCTCGCCTAGTAAGTGCTACGTCAAGCGTGAAGTACCCGAGTTCGATTCTCCAGCACCACAGAAACCGGGCATGGTGGCGCACGACTGCAATCCCAGCACACCGGAGGCTGAGGCAGGGGGATGGGCTATAGAGCAAGACCCCCGTCTCAAAAAAATAAGTAAAATTAAAAAATAAATAAAAACAAAAACTAGCAAGCTAAAGGAATAGCTCAGCGGCTATGGTTCCATTCCCCAGCACACATAGAAAAGGTGTAGTGGTGCACGCCTGTAATCCCAGCCTGACCTTGGGAGGCTGAGACAGGACCGCTGTGTGGACTACACGGTGAATTCAGGACCTGCCTGGCCTACAGGGTACCCCATCTCAAAACAAATTAAAAAATAAAAACTGGGCTGAGGATGCTTATTGTATAGGTGCTGGGTTCAATTCCCAGTACCAAAAAAAGTGGTTAACAGTGGAGGTCAGATAAGTTTTATCTCAAGAGAATTCATTGCTTTCTTTTGAATGTCAAGTAAGACTGTCTTGTTCATGCACACTCTTTTTATATTTGACCTAAATAAAGAATTAGAGGGGCTGGAGGAATGGCACACCGGTTAAAGCACTTGCCTAGCAAGCACAATTCCCCAGCACCACATAAAGCCGGGCATGGTGGCACATACCTATAATCCCAGCACTAGGGAGGCTAAGTGAGTCCAAGGCTAGCCTGGGGTATGGGCAGTGAGTTCAGACCAGCCTAAGCCATAGAGCAAGACCCTGCCTCAAAAATAAAAGGAAAGAATTAGGGAAGGCAAAATTACAGGGGTATTCTTTTGAGTTAAGAAATACTTTTTGAGACAGGGTCTCACTCTATCAACCAGGCTGGCCCTAAACTCACTATGTAGCCTGGCTAACCTTGGACTCAGCAATCCTCCTGCCCCAGCCTCCTGAGCGTTAGCATTACAGGTGTGTACCACCATGCCCGCCTTTATGTGGTGCTGGAAATCGAACTCAGGGCTTTGCACTTGCAAGGCAAGTGCTTTAACTGTTGTGCCATTCCTCAAGCCTAGGATTTTTTTTTTTTTTTTTTTTTTTGAGACAGGGTCTCACTCTGCAGTTCAGGCTGGTCCTGAACTCACTATGTAGCCCAAGATTGCCTCAGACACACTGCAATCCTCCTGCCTCAGCCTCCTGAGTGCTGGGACTGCAGACATGCACCACCACACCTGGTTTATGCGGTGTTGGGGAATTGAACCCAGGGCCTTGTGATTACTAGGCAAATACTTTAACCACTCAGCTATTCCTCCAGCCCCTTGGAAAAAATTTTTAAGACATTTTTAAACTGTCAGGACATAAAGGATATGGGCTGAACCTTTTTTTTTTTTTTAAGGACAGTGTCCCGGACTCTGAGTTACACCTCTATCTCTTTTTTTTAATAGGCTCCCACTTAGTCCAGCTGGTCTAATTTGCTTACATTCCTCCTGCCTCAGCTTTCCCGAGTGCTGCAATTACAAGCCTGTTCCACAGGGCCCCGCTTTGATTTTTCTAACTTTTTTCTTGAGACAGTGTCTCGCTCTTATAGCCCAGGCTGGCCTTGGACTCAGGGCAATTCTCCTGCCCCAGCCTCCAGGACACTAGGATCACAGGCATACACCACCACGCCCGGCTTTATGTGGCAATGGAGAATTGAACTCAGAGTCTTGTGCTTGCAAGGCAAGCGCTTTTACCACTGTGCCGTCCCTCCATCCCCGGCTTTGATTTCCTTAGGTATTTCCCACATTAGTATTTTGTACTCAATGATTACTAAATAAAGATGGTGGTAAAGTGAAGGTTTCCTTTTTGTTGCTTATTGAAAGCCTGAAACCTACCCTTGTAGACTGCTGTCATGGAATCTTCATAAAGTTTTCCTAATCTAGAATAGCAACTGAGAACACAGGCTCTGCAGTCAGGCTGCCTGCCTTCAAACTCCACCTGTGTAAAGGCAGGGACTTGGGTGTATATACTACTGCTCTATTTACTTTTCCATTGCTGTGACTCAACACCTGACATGCACAAATTTAGGGGAGGAAAGGTTTATTTTAGCTCACAGTTTTAGAAGGTCAGTCCACTCAGGGGCAACCAGCAACAGTGGAAGTACATGGCAGAGGACGAGGTGGAGGCGGCTCCTTGACATCGCGAACAGGAAGCCAAGTCAGAGCGAGTTGTGTGTGACTCGTCCGTCCTCCAAGGAAGGGAGGAAGCAGCTGATATGTCCTTCCAGGTCTCATCCCAGTGACCAGCCCCTCCTGGATCCAGGTGTGGACGGTGTGGTAAGCCCCCACTACACGCCTATAATCCAATTTACAGGCCTGTAATCCACCCCTCCAGCCTAGGTCCCAATCTTCCAACAGCACATGGTTCCATCGACAACCTCTAACATCCAAATACACAAGACTCCTGGGGCACAAGTTCAGATCCAAACCACAGAACTACTGTGTGCCGTTAGCCAAATAACATCATCTCTCTGAGCCTGGGTTTGCTTAACCATAAAGTGAAGTAATAACTATGTCTCTTTTACAAGACTGCTATAGCTGGGTGTGGTGGTACACCTTTGTAATCTCTGCATTCTGGAAGGCTGAGGCCTTGAACCCACAGTAATCCTCCTGCCTTCGCCTCCCCAGTGCTGGGATTACAGCCATGAGCCACTGCAGCCAGCTCATGTGGTGCTGGGGAGTAAGACCCAGGGCCTTGCACTTGCACGCAAGCACTTTAACCACTGAGTTACACCTCCAGCCTCCATTTTAAGTTTTGATTTTAAGACAAGGCTTTGCTAAATAGCACAGGCTGAGCTCACACTTGTGATCCTCACACCTCAGCCTCCCAAGTACTGGGATTACATGTCTGTGCAACGAGGCCGGTGACCAGTGTCCCTCTTGCTTATCACATATCCCAAGAGCTTAGCTTCATATTTTATATCTAACAGCAGTTATGTGAGTGAATGAAGTCTACTTGCCTAGTAGTTATAGAATCTGAGGCAAGTCATGTAACATGAGCTCTATAAACAGAAAAACACAACTAAGTAGTTTAAAAGATGTTAGAATGTAACTGTATCTGAAACAGCTATCTCCAAATAAAGCATCACGATCATTATTGTTCACTAAAAGATAAACTATTAATTTTTTTGAGACAGGGTCTCGCTCTGTAGCCCAGGCTGGTACTGAACTCATTGGTGTAGCCCAGGCTGGCCTTGGACTCAGGACAATCCGCCTGCCTCAGCCTCCTGACTGCTGGGATTACAGGTGTGTGACACCATGCCCAGCTTTATATGGTGCTGGGGAATCCAACTCAGGGCCTTGCACTTGCAAGACAAGTGCTTTAACCGCTGTGCCATTCCTCTAGCCCCCATCCCTGTAATCTATGATCTGCCACACTCCTGGCTTCTACCACAAATCTATAATCTACCACACATCCATAATCCATCCCTCCAGACCAGGGCCCCATCTCCCAACAGCACATAATTCCACAGATAAACCGTAACATCCCCATACATGAGACTTTTGGGGAACATTCCGAATCCAAACCACAATATTCCATCCCTGGCCTCCCAAAAGTTCAAGTCCAAAGTCCCCTCTGAGACTCAAGGCTGACTCTCAGCTGTGAGCTGTGAAAATCAAGAGATTAAAAAGATTAAATAACTCCAACATACAATGGCACAGCACAACCATTCCTATTCCAAAAGGAAGTACATGGATACAGAGCAATTGGACTAAAACAAGTTCTAAACCCAGAAGGGCAAGAGCTGAATTCTGTAGCTCTATTAAATCCTGTATTTCTGTAAACTGGGGTAAACTGTAGTGACATGTGAACTTCAAAGGGACTGGATGACCTACCCCTCTATCATTGCCTCCTGCTGAAATCTTCATCTTTTCTCCTTTAAGCTACACCTATTCACAGCCTGCAGCTTTCCTTAGCAGATGACCCATGCTCCTGGCTTCTCCAAACTTCTGGGCACTCCACTGTACTTTGGATTCTCCTTTACAACTTAATGCGCTACTTTTCCAGGGCACACTGCCTGACCTCCAAGGCCTTCCTCCAAAATCTGGGTAGAATCCTCCACAAACCCACAGCTTCTGTACTCTGCAAGCCTGTAAAGCCAGGACCACCTGGATGTCACCAATGTCTGTCACCAGGTAGAGCAGTAACCTGGCCACCTGGGACAATCACTGCTGAGGCCTCCGAGTTCTTAGATGGCTGGACTCCTTGAGGATTTACTTCCCTGCAATGCCCTGAGAGTTTCTTTTCAAAGCAAAGTCCTTTACCTTTCCACCCTTTAGTTGATTAAGGGTAAGATCTTGTTGATTCCTGAAATACCTTCAAGGCCTCCTGATAGCTTGGCTTCTTTTTAATGCTAATCTTTTTAACAACGATGTGCTTTTTCACTCCAGAATGCAAGCTTTTTACAACTGTTTTCTCCTGCTTTTCACCACAGAGTTGGCTAGAAGCCACCAATAGTACCCAAGTAGCAGCCTGAACATCAGGCTGCCTTGAGATTTCCCCCACCTGATTTAGTAGTTCACTGCCCTTAATCTGTTTTAGGCAGTTTCTGAACAAGGGCAAAATGCTGACCAACTATCTGACAGAGAACAGCACACACGATTTTTAGACCAACTGTCAATATAATCCTTCTTCCCATCTGAAACTTCTTGAGCCTGACCTTTCCAATCTGCAATTATATCAGCATTCTGGTCCTCAGAAGTCCAATCAGAATCTCCCATCAAGCTTGGCTCAGAGCATTGCAAGGCATTTGGAGGACCCTCAAACCTTTCCAAAGTCTCCCACAAAACAATTCCAAAGGTTTTTAAACCATGTGGTGAGGTAAAGTCATAGCAATGACCCCACTTCTCTAGTACCAATTTCTTAGTTACTTTTCATTGCTGTGACAGAAATACTCAACACGTATAATTTAAGGGAGGAAAGATTGACTTTAGCTCATAGTTTTAGAAGGTCAAAATCCATTCATGGGCAGCTGGTAACAGTGGAAGCACTTAACAGAGGCAGAGGGGAAGGAAGGAAGGAAGGAAGGAAGGAAGGAAGGAAGGAAGGAAGGAAGGAAGGAGCATATTCCCTTTCAGATTCTATTCCAGTGATCCACCCCTTCTGGCTCCAGCATCAGTGTTCTGCCCCTTCCAGGTTGAGGCCCTTAATCTGCTACACACCTGTGTTCTATAGTCTACCACACAACTGGCTTCCACCACACACACAATCCACCCCTCCAGACCAGGCCACCAGCTTCTAACAGCACATAGTTCCACAGACAATCCATAACATCCCAATACCTGAGACTTTAGGGGGACATTCCAAACCTAAACAATAATAACTGGGTTTAATAAAATAAAAACAGGGCTGGAGGAATGGCTAAAAGTGCTTGTCTCGCAAACACAAGGCCCTGGGTTGGATTCCCCAGCACCACATAAAGCAAGGCCTGGTGGCACACACCTGTAATCCCAGCACTAGGGAGGCTGGGCAGGAGCATTGCCAGGAGTCCAAGGCCAGCCTCAGCTACACAGTGAGTTCAGGACCAGCCTGGGCTGCACAGTGAGACCCTGTCTCAATAAATTAATTAAAGTAAAATTTAAAATAACCAGGTTTGGTGGCACATGCCTGAAAACACAGCAATTGAGACACTGAAGCTGGAAGATTGCAATTCAAGTCCTGCCTGAGCAACTTAGTAACACCCTGTTTCAAAATAAAAATCAACAATAACAAAAGGGCTAGGTATGTAGTTAAGTGCAAAGGCCCTGGGTTCAATCCCCAATGATGAAAAAGAACATGTTTTAGACATATAAGTTTGTTTTTTGTTCTTTCTTTTCTGTTTCTCTTTCATTTCTTTATAAAAATGGGACATTACATTCAGTGCCCAGTCTCAAAAACCTCAGAGTTTAACTTCCCCACCCACAACCATCACCACATGTATACACAGAAAAATAGGACACCATAAAGTGGTAAAAGATTAGGGAAGAACCAAGAGATGAAAAAAAAGTGGTGGTTTCTCTCTTTCTGTTTTGTTCTGTGGTACTGAGGAATGCGCCCAGGGCCTTCACTCAGCATTTTATCTCCAGTCCATTTTTTTCTTTTTATTTTAAGACAAAGTCTCACCAAGTTGCTAAATTTCTCAGGCTGAGCTCCAATTTTCAAGCATGCTACATGAGCCTCCCAAAGTGCTGGAATTACAGGCCTGCAGCACTAGACGGGGCCCAAGAACAAAAGAAATATTACAATATAGGGCCAGGCTGGTGGCAGAGGCCTATAATCCTAACACTCTGAGAAGCTGAGATGGGCGATCATAAAATCAAGTCCAAACTGAGCAATTTAGCAACCTAGAAAGACCCTGTTTGAAATAAAAACAAAAAATGGACCTAAGATATATCTCAGTATGAAGGCCCTGAGTTCAATCTCCATACCACTAAATACATATATATCATATAAGGCAGAGTGCTGCACTGATGATTATATTACTAAAACTATAAATGCCAGGAAAAAAATGTTTTAAAAATTATCGTCAAAAAAACACTAGCAGGGCTGAAGGAATGGTACAGCAGTTAAAGCACTTGCCTAGCAAGCACAAGGCCCCGAGTTCAATTCTCCAGCATCACATAAATCTGGGTGTGGAGGAGCACACCTGTAATCCCAGGCCTTGGGAAGCTGACACAAGAGGATTGCCATGCGTCTAAGGCTAGGATGGGCTCCATCCTGAGTTACAGAGCAAAATCCTGTCTCAAAAACAAACAAAAACCATTAGCGATAAGCTTGGCATCGTGGTGCACACCTGCAACCCTAGCCCTTGTGAAGCCGAGGCAGGAGACTGCTCTGAACTCGAGGCCACCCTGGGCTACAAAGTGAATTCAGGACCAGACAGGATGAGAGTGAGACCTGTTCCAAAAATAAAACAAAACAAAATAACACTAGCTAGCTGTAATAGAAAAATAAAATATCTTCACTTCTTCCTACCCTGTGATGATTATACATCCAATGTTTCTTTTTGCAGTACAGGAGATTTGAACGCAGAGCTTCTCCACTGAGCTACATCCCGGCTTTTTGGGGGGTGGGTAGTATTTTATTGTTTGTTTGTTTGCTGGTTAATTTTGAGGCAAGGTCTTACTAAGTCACTAAATTGCTCAGGCTGTGCTAGAACCTGTGATCCCCCTGCCTCAGCCTCCCACAGTGCTAAAATTACAGGCCTAAGCCACCAGGCCTGGTTTCTTTTTTATTTATTTTTCAAATCAAATAGAATGGCTATCCACCATTTCATTCAGAAAGTCTTGGGGCTACCCACATTTCTGGGTCCCCCTTATAACCAGCAGACCCTTGAAGAAGGAACTTCTTTCCCCTCTATTTTCCTTCCTCGCCCTTTTATACCTTTTCCAAATAAAGTGTTCTCTTCACAATCTGAAAAACAAGACTACAAACACAATAAATAATGTTAAATTTTTAAAATTACAAATCAAACCAAGAAGTGAGTCCCACTTTCTTTCTTTTTTATTTTTATTTATTTATTTATTTTATTTATTTTTGAGACAGGATCTTGGTCTGTAGTCCAGACTGGTCCTGAACTCCCTATGTAGCCCAGGCTGGCTTCAAATTCATGGCAATCCTCCTGCCTCAGCATTCTAAGTACTGGGATTACAGGTGTGCACCACCACACTCGGCTAGTATGTGAGCTGGGAGATTGAATCTGGGTCCTCGTGCTTTCTAGGCACTGTGATCAATGAGCTATGCCCCTAGCCTTTCTTTTTTTTCTTTTCTTTTCTTTTCTTTTCTTTTCTTTTCTTTTTTTTTTTTTGAGACAAGGTCTCTCTCAGGCTGGTCTTGGACTCAGAACAATTTACCTACCTCAGCCTCCTGAGTACTAGGATTATAAGCATGCACCACCATGCCCAGTTTATATGATGCTGGGGAATTGAACTTGGGTACTTAGCACTTGATTTAGCACTTGCTAGACAAGTGCTTTAACTGCTGACCCATTCCTCCAGCCCCGCTACCAAGTTTTGATTCTAGGTAACAGACACCATAAACAGGTATTATTCTCCCTTCTCCCTCTCGTTTTCCTCACTCATGTGTGTGCATGTGTGTGTGCACACGTGCGCACGCACATGCACAAGTGTCTGTCACTACTAACATCTAAAATCTATTCTTCTTCTAAGTTTTATGTCTTTTCACAAACCGCTTCCTCCAAAATAGGACAATTAGAACTAAAATGTCTTCTGTTCCTTGTTTTTCATTTTAAGAGCATCTGAACCTGGTGGTGCACTCCTATGGCTCTAGGACTCTGGGAGGCAGGGGCAGGAGAACTGCAAGTTCAAGTTCAGAATAGGTGATTTAGCAAGACTTTATCTCAAAACCAAAACTAAAAACTGGGATGGAGATTCAGCTCAGTGTAAAAGCCCTGGGCTTCCTTAGTACTGCAAATAAATAAGTAATAAGTAAATAAATAAATAAAATGACCAGGGGAAGTAGCTCCCCAGTGTGAAAACAATTTTTTTTAAAAAGCAGATACTTCAAACAAGGAAAAATACTATGTTCCCCACATCACTGCTTCAGTCAACCACTTAAATCGTGGGGGGTTTTCTGGTGTGTATGTGTGTAGTACTGGTGATAGAACCCAGGTATTCCCACTAAGCTACATCCCTAGCCCATTTTTATTTTTAATATCAAGGCAGGTTTCACTATGTCACTAAGTTGCTCGAGCTGGGATTGAACTTGTGATCATACTGCCTAGCCTCAGAGTGCTAGGGTGACAGACCTGTGATGCCACCTTGCCTGGCGTCAAATCCTTTTTGGGGGGTGCTGTGCTAAGGGTGGAACCCAGGCCCTCACACATGCCAGGCAAATGTCCTACCAGTAAGCCACACCCCCTAGTCCTCGAGTTCTTTTGGAAAGCATGTTGGGCATCAATAAAGACACACATGAGGGCTGAAGGCATAGCCCAAGTGTTAAAGCTTGCCTCGGGCTGGAGGAATGGCACAGTGGTTAAAGTGCTTGCCTAGCAAGGGCCCAAGTTCCATTTCCCAGCACCACATAAGCTAGGTGTGGTGGCGCAAGCCTGTAATCCCACCACTCAGGGAGCTAAGACAGGGGCATTGCCACGAGTCCAAGGCCAGTCTGAGTTCCGTAATGAGTTCAGGACCAGCCTGGGCTAAAGAGCAAGACCCTGTCTCAAAAAATAAAAAAGACATATTTGAGTATATCATACTTACTGTTGTTGTTCCTGTTTACAGGAAAACCCCCCCCCCTTTTTTTTTTAGAGACAAGAAAGCTCTCACTATGTAGTTCAGACTGATCCTGAGCTGGCTATGTACCCCAGGATGGCCTCAAACTCATAATCCTCCTGCCTCACCTCCTGAATGCGAGGACTGCAGATATGTACCACTAGACCCCTTCCACTCAGGTTCCACTCATTCACCACACTTATCACCAACGGCTCCAAACCCACCAGTGTTCACTCAGAACTGGACACCACTGGGTATCTACTGAGGGCAGTCACAGAAGCCAGTACCTGCGTCCTAGTGCACACGGGGTAAGGACTATTGTCTAGACTTATACTGTGGATCAGCATTCTGTGGACTTATACTGTGGATTCAGCATTCTTATACTGTGGATCAGCATTTAATTTTCAATATCTTTCCTGGCATTTTACCTGGCATTTAGTATCATCCCTGTGACAAGTACAATAGTGTGTGCCTGTTTGTTTTTTTGTTCTTTTTTTTTTTATTTTTTTGAGACAGGGTCTTGCTCTGTACCCAGGCTGGTCCTGAACTCACTACAGAGCCCAGGCTGGCCTTGAACTCACCACAGCCCTCCTGTCTCAGCCTCCCAGAGTGCTGGGATTACAGATGTGTGCCACCAGGCCCAATTTATGTGGTGCTGGGGAATCGAACTCCGGTACTTAGCACTTTATAGGCAAGTGCTTTAACCACTGAGCCATTCCTCCAGCCTCATAGTGTGTGCCTGTTGTAATCCCTGTCCTCTGGAAGGCTGAGGCAGGAGGATCATAATTTTGAGAACAACAAGGACAATTCAGTGATTTAGTGAGATCCTAGCCAAAATTTTTTAAAAAAATTTAAAGGAATGGGGATATAGCTTAATGTGAAGGCTCAGGGTTCAATTTTCCAGTACAGGGGAAAGCAAAAGGTATGTGGAAGGATACAAAAGGTCATTCCAGGGGAAATTTCTGTGACTCCCCTGGGTCCTCAGTTCTCTGGGAGTTGAGGCTGGACTGGAATCAGTGATAACACTGAGTTCAGGGCTGGGGATGCCAGTGGTAGTGTTTGCTTAGCTCGCCAAAGCCTTAGGTTGATCCCAGCACCGCCTAACAAACAAAACAAAAACCCTCAAGTCAGAAACTTGCCCAATGACCTTGTTCTTGAAGGCACCTAACTTCAGAAGATACCTAGATTACAGATACAGAGAGCAGGCCCGGTTGCACAGGTCTGTAGTCCCAGCACTGTGTAACTGAGGCAACGGGATTAGCAGTTTGAGCCCAGCCTGGACAACTCAGCAAGAGCTTGTGTCAAAATGAAAAATGGGATGTGAGGGAGATCCGGCTGCGACTTCAGTCACCCCGCTGATCGCCAGGGTGGATTCGGCTGATGTGGCCGGCGAGGCGGGTGTCCCCTTCCTCCTTCTCGGCTCCAGGTGCGTCCCTCTAGACGCTGCCCGCTAGGTCGGACAGGAGCACGGACCCTCCCTGCAAGTGGAGGGCCATCCCGCGGTTCCGGGGGACACGGCAGCTGTGCTCCCCTGCTAAAACCTCCAAACAAGCCCTCAAAGTGAGGAGGGGAGGAAAGGCTGCGAGGTGGCTCAGGGCAGAGGCCCTGGGTTCAGATTTTAGTATCAAAATACACATATCTAGAGGAAAATGGGTGCATCTTTAGACACAAATCAAATAAACTCCACCCTAGCCAGGCCCGGGGCACAGTCCTGTTATCTTGGCTCTCCGGTAGGCAGAAGCAGGAAGATGGCAAGCTTGAGTCTAGCCCGGGAAACGCAGCGTCTTAGGGAGACGCTGTCTCAAAATCACAAATAAAAATGGATCAGCCGAGATCCAGAACCACAAAATGAATAAATACGTTGAACAGAAGGTTGGAAGTGTCACATGGCTTCTCTTACACGAGCAACCCTAGTGTAAACAAAGAGTGAAATAAACGAGCGGTATCGAGCAGGGAGGCCACCTCTGCGGAGACGGCAGGGGGGGTAAAAACGATGAGAAGCCGTATGTATTTGCACCAGTCCCCCCAAATAAATGTAATTATGTACCACAAAACTACACGCATTAGCGCCACGACGACAGTCCGCCCGCGGGGCCTTCCCGTACCTCTCGCAGGCAACCATCTTCCCTCCGCCGCTCAGGCCCGGGAGCGCAGCCTCCCGCCCAAACTGTGCCTCGGCCTCCGATTGGCCCGCCCGGGGGGCGCCAGCCAATAGGGACGACGGACGTGTCGCGGACGCCACAGCGGCGAGGCGGCGGGACGTCGACGCACGACACGAGCCAGCGTGAGGGCCCCGCGCAGGGCGTGGCCCGCGTGGGCTCCGAGCCGGGCCGGCCGGGTGGGCGACGCCAGGAGGGGCTGCGGAGGGGTGAGGCCGGCGGCGCCGCGGGGAGCCCGGCCTCTCGGCGTCCCCACGCCCCAGCCCTGCGCCAGGCCGGGACCGCCGGACGAGGCCCCGCCGCTGGGCGTGCACCTGCGCCCCGGCGGACGCGGGGCGGAAGCCAGGTGGGTTGCCGGGAGCCCCGACGCGGGCGGAAGCGCAGCAGCGCCCCGCTGCAGAGCTCCTCCGGTCGGGCGGGCGTCGGGCCGCGCGTGGGGACGCCTCCCCGGCCCTTGCAGCGGCGCCTGCCTCCCGCTTACCGTGCCTGGGCCGGGCTCGGAGTCGAGCCTGCCTTTGCCTTTTCACTCAGTTCTTTCCTGATAGTTTTCTTCCGCCCCCTACCTCTGCCCGTACTGGGGATCAAACCCAGGGCCTAAGCGCCGACCTCCAGTCCTAGCCCTTTTTTGAGACGGGATATCACTACGTTGCTAAGTTAGCCAGGCTAGACTAGAATGGGCCATCCTCCCGTCTCAGCCTTCTCCCAGAATGCTGGAACTACAGGCCCGGGCCACTGGGCTTTCCTGATAGTTGCGTGATTTTTGTTTTGAGACAGGGCCTCACTCTGTAGCCCAGGCTGGTCCTGAACTCCCTGGGATAGCCCAGGCCAGCCTTGGACTCGGGACAATGCACCTGCCTCAGCCTCCCAAGTGTGGGATTAACCGGTACACACCACCATGCCCAACGTTATGTGGTACTGGGGAATCGAACTCAGGGCCTTGAGCTTGCAAGGCAAGCGCTTTAACTGCTGAGCTATTCCTACAGCTCTTCTGATAGCTTTGACGTGAACTGTTCGGTGCCACGAAACAGAAAACTTTATGCCGAGAACGGAAGGCAGCTGTGCAGTGCGCGTGGGCTTTTCAGTGATAATAGAGATAGAAATGTAGCAAACCCAAAGGCAGAATATCTAGTGTGTTTTGGAAGTAGGATGCTTACCTCTCCTTGGTCCACTGTCAGACAGGTAATTAACCAGACAGGCAAACCTAAAGGCCACATTATTGCCAACTTCAGCCGCAGTCAGGCTTACTTGGTCAAGAATGATCGTCCTTATGTGTGTGAGACACCCTTTGTGGGAGTCCAGAATCCACTCTCGTGCACCCTCTGCTGGTTACTCTGATATCGCTGAGAAAAAGGTTCACAAGACTTCGCAGAGAGGGCGCTAAGGCCCAGGATGGTGTCTTTCAAAGTGTTAAATTGTGGATCACACCAGCGGAACTGGAATGTGCTGGTCAGGAAAAATGTGTGTTGAGCATTGTAGGAGTTATGCTCAGTAGCAGTATGAATGAGGAAGGTTGACTAATACTATTTTCATGGTGACATTTATTTTATGCTAGGCACACATTGTGCTAAGCAATTTTACCTGCAATTGCTCATTTAATTTTTTTTTTCTTTGTAGTACTGGGGATAGAGCCCAGTGTAATCACACAGTGCCACATCCGCAGCCCATTTTTATTTTGAGACGGGGGTCTTGCCAAATCTCTAAGTTATCCAGGCTAGGCTCCAATTTACAGTCCTTCTGCTTAACCTTCTCAGAGTGCTAGGATTGAGCATGTGCCACCATGCCTGGCCTGGTAAACACTCATTAATCCCATATCACGGATCAAGAAAGTGAGACTCAGAAGTTAGGTCACCTGCGTAAGGTTATACAGCAAGGCTAACAAGTAACGGAGTCAGGATTCAAACCTAGACTGACTTCTCCCACATGTAACCACTGAGTATATTCTTTCATAATACGCTGGCACAAATGTGGGCTGTTTCTTCAACTTAGACAAAAAAAAAAGTAAGTGTAACTATGCCTCTGAAATGTATTTTCTCACATACAGAAGTCTTATCTGTGAAAATCTAGAAGCATTGTAAGTGACTACCAACATGTACTCTGCTGCCAGTTCCAAAATCCTGTATAGGAACCCCCGGCTCCTCCGGCTGGCTTTTCTGCAGCTTCATCACCAGCAGCAGAGTGGTGTGTTCTGCGATGTCCTTCTGCAGGCAGAAGGTAAGAGACTGACAGGGTAAAGCACCAGAATGGGCAAGTGTTACCTTTGAGTATTGTAAGCTGTTCGGTTAAGAGCTATTTGTGTCTAGAGATGGCTATTACTGCTATGTTCAAGAGTGAAATTGTTGACTGTGGTTTTTCCTTTAAGGTATGTTCTTACTGTGTAGTCCAGCTTGCTCCTGAACTCGCAGTGTAACCCAGGCTGCCGGGCTGGCCTCAAATTCACAATCTTGCCTCAACCTCCTGTATGCTTGAGTTACAGGCTTATGCCATCCTACCCAGGCCCGGCTTCTTTTTCCTGAAAACACTGAAACTTGGGCAGCCCACTCAGGACTCCCTCCAAGATCCTGGGAGCTTTTACCCCTCTCTCCTTTGTTTATAAATAAAGACCTAGTATTCTTTTTTTTTTTTTTTTTTAAAAAAAAAGTGAAACTAATTATAAAGTTTTGTAAGCATAGAAATTCTGTGAAATGTAGATAATATCCTCATGGGATGGTTTTGAAGGTTAAGAGTAAGCATGTTAAACACTCAGAGCCAGGCCTGGTGGCATGGCTTGTAATCCTAGCAGTCTAGCAGTCTGAGGTAAGTGGGTCACAAGTTTTGAGCCCAGCCTGGGCAACTTGGCAGTATCCTCTCTTGAAATAAAAAATAAGAATGGGCTGGGCTGTAACTCATTGCAAAGCCCCTGGTTGTCTTTTTTTGCAGACAGGGTCTCACTCTGTAGCCCAGGCTGGTCTTGAACTCATGGCAGTCTTCCTGCCTCAGCTTCCCAAGTGCTAGAACTACAAATGTGCGCCATCACGCCAGCCTTAAAGTTCCTGATGTTGGTCCTCAATAAATAAATAAATACTAAATAAGTAAAGGACTAGGGATGTAGCTCACTGCAAAGGCCCTCAGTTCAATTCCCAGTGCCACACATACATAAATCTTGTGCCTGCTACTTACTGTGTAATTGTGGGCATGTCACACAGCTATGCTTTAGTTTACTTACCTGCAGTACAAGTGGCTAGGGAAGGGAGCATAGCTCACCAGGTAGAATGCTTGCCTAGCAGGGCCATAGGTTTGATTTCCCAGCATCACATATATAAACCAGATGTGGTGCCACATGCCTATAATCCCAGCATTCTGGATGCTGAGGCAGGAGGATTGCTTGAGTTTGAGACCAGCCTGAGCTACATAGTGAGTTTAAGAACAACCTGGACTATAAAGCAAGATTCTGTCTCATCTCAAAATAAAAACAAATAAATATTAAGATGAAATTAAGATGAAAAGGAGGCCTGGGCTGGAGGAATGGCACAGCAGTTAAAGCACTTGCCTTATAAATGCAAGGTCCCGAGTTCATTCTCCAGCACCACATAAAGCCAGGTGTGGTGGTGCATGTCTATCATCACAGCACTCAGGAGGCTGAGGCAGGTGGACTATCCTGAGTCCAAGGCCATCCTGGGCTATACCAGTGAGTTCAGGACCAACCTGGCCTACGGAACAAGGCCCTGTCTCTAAATAAATAAATGATATTTGGGCCGGGCAAGATGGCATACAACTGTAACCCTAGCATTCAGGAAACTGAGGCAGAAAGATGTTAAGTTCAAAGTCACTGTATAATGAAACAGTGTCTTAAAGATAGTTGACGTTACTAGATGTGGTAGACGAGAGAACAGCAGGTGACTTCTAGTTTTCAGTCTTGGGCCATGGCTGATACCTTTTTCTGAGGTACTAAGTAGGAAAGAGGAGAGGTGTGGGTGGATGCAGTAAGTTCACATTTGTGTGTGTGCACGCGCACGTGGGGGTAACTGAGGAATCGAGCCCAGGGTCTTCACACGGAGCTGCAATCCCAGCGCATTGTTTTTTCCTCCCAACCCATTATGTTTATTTATTTTTGAGACAGGGTCTCACTCTGTAGTCTAGGCTGGCCCTGAATGTACTGTGTAGCCCAAGCTGGCCTCAAATTCATGGCAGTCCACCTGCCACAGTCATCTGTGTGCCGGGATTAGAGGCGTGAGTCACCACACCCTAACGTTTATGTGTTGCTGAGGGGTCTAAGTTAGGGATCCATGCATGCTAGGCAAGTGCTCTAACCACTGAGCCATGCCCCCGGCCTTTATTTTTTGAGAAAGGGTCTTGCTAAGTTGCCCAAGCTGGGCTTGAACTTTGCTATCCTTTTCTGCCTCAGTCTCCCACAGCACTACAATTATAGGTGTGTGCTACAAACCCAACCCAGTTACGTCTTTTACCTGAACTTTGTGGAAGGACACTAAGGGGCAGGGCTGGAGGAATGGCTCGGCGGTTTAAGCGCTTGCCTAGCAAGCGCCATGTCAAGCACTAAGTACCCAAGTTAGATTCCCCAGCACCACATAAGCCAGGCGTGGTGGTGCACACCTGCAATCCCAGCATTCGGGAGGCTGAGGCAGGAGGAGTGCTGTCAAACCAAGGCCAGCCTGGGCTCCACAGTGAGTTCAGGACCAAGTGTTGGCAACAGAGCAAGACCCTGTCTCAAAGAGAGAGAGAGAGAGAGAGAGAGAGAGAGAGAGAGAGAGAGAGAGAGAGAGAGAGAGAGAGAGAGAGAAGGGACTGCCTCTTTGGGCAGTAATGTAGTCTGTTTGGCCCTACTGCACACCAGGATACCTGACAAGGGATTGGATCTTGCTGCAGGTGAGACAGTCCCGGCTCACTGCTGCGTGCTGTCGGCCTGCAGCCCCTTCTTCACAGAACGCCTGGAGCAGGAAAGGCCAGCTCAGGGCCAGAAAGTGGTTCTGGAGCTGGGGGGTCTGAAGATCAAGACCCTCCGGAAGCTAGTGGACTTCCTGTATACCTCAGAGATGGAAGTGTCTCATGATGAAGCCCAGGATGTACTCTCTGCTGCTCGCCAGCTCCGCGTGGCTGAACTGGAGTACCTGCAGCTCGAAGGGGGGAAGCTGGTAAAGGCCTCACAGAGTCGAAGACTGAACCGAGGATGCTTACAGCAAAGTGCTGCACCTATCTCTGCCAAGGTGGTGGCACCCAGCCACCACCCTCGAACCCCATTACCCGGGAGCGAGACACCCTGTCCTACTGCGGCAGTGAGGCTGAAGTCTCTGGGGAAAGAGGAAGGGCCGCTGAACAACAGCTGCCAGGCACATGCAGAGACCTTGCCGGGCACTGTCCTGCTCAAGAGGAAAGCCAGGGCCTGCCTGGCACCACAGAATAACAGCTCTTCACCAAGCCACAGTCAGGAGCCCACAGACAAGGGCCCTGCCCTCGGTCCAGCAGCACTCTCCCTACCTAGCTTGTCTCCTTTGGAGGACAAGCAACTCCTGCCCAGGAAGATCAGACTAAGTCGGTCAAAGCCACCTCCTGCCACCTGCCCAGTAAGACCTCCAGACACTCATAGCGGCCCCAGCAGTGCTGGGCCTGCAGTCCCTGGGCGGCGTCTTTGGCGACAGAGGAATTTGAACAGTGCAGTCCCTGAGGTGAAGCAGGAGTCCAGGATAACAAGTCCTCGGCACAGCACCCAGAGCCCCTCTGTTCTAGGGAAGGCAGGTGGAAGCAGGAAGCGGAGCCCAGAAGTTAAGGCTCCCCACCCCGAGGTGCCTGAGGGGGGTCAGGTCGGGAGGGTGAAGCTGCGTAAGATGGTCAATGGGACCTGCTGGGAGGTGGTGCAAGAGCCTCCCCACCAGACCTCTAGGGGCAGCCCCCAGATCCCAGAACTCAGGACACTCCTAGAAGAGCCCCCAGGAACTGAGCAGAACATGTCACGTGGCAAGCTAGAGCTCTTCCAGGACTCCCCAGAGGGTGCCAAGCCACCAGACATCCTGCTCTCCTCTGCCAGCACGGAGGTCCACAGGGGAAAGAACAAGCTGGGGTGCAGCCCTGAGCTGGCTGGTAAGAAACCCAGGCTCAGCATGGACTGCAAAGCGCCCTACATGTTTGACAGCACCCTGCTTGGGCAGCCCTGTGAAACTGACGGGTATGGCATTTCCGGTCCCGCAGCCACCAATGAGCTGGACGACATCCTGGACTTCATGTTGCACGGCTCTGATGCAGCACCACCAGCGGAGGGCTACAGAACCCCGAGCCACCACCTGACAGATGCAGGAAAGAACTGGGTGGAAGAGGAAGAGTGGTGCCTGCCAGATATGGACCTGTGGCCTGGGGAGCTCACCGGGTTGGAAAAGGAACCCGCTGCTGAGAACGAGACAGCTGAGCCCCTGGGAACAGCCCCTGACATCAGTGAAGGACAGGGGCTGTCAGAAGGCTCCTGGCCTCACAACTTTGCAGTGAACAGCTCCCAGCCATTGGATGGCCTGGGAGATGACATTCCCATGGACAGGCCTGGCCCTACCACCGAGTCTCATGGGACCCTGTCACCTCCATGCTCGTTCTGGGGAGAGAACAGGCTGGGACTGACCCTGACCTTTCCTGAGGTCTTGTACCCCACGTCAGAGGCCACCAAGGAGGTATGTAATAGCTCGGAGTTGCTGGGGTCCCTTCCTGCCAGCTCCGAAGATGAGGAGATTGATGTGGTAGACCGGGAGGAAGTGGGGAAGCAAGTGTCCAAGGGTGTCCCCTCAGTGTGGCCTGATCCGTCCTCAGAGTCAGAAACAGAGCTGGACATCCTAACGTAGGGAGAGCAGGTGGGAAGTATCAGCTAGCAAGGGGCTCACTGGCAGCAAAGCCAGCACAGGAAGTTGGTGTGCCCTTGGGTATTGCAGTTCTCCCCTCCCCACCAGGCCTCAGGAGCCAGGAGGAAGTCAAGAAGTAGGGTTGAGCAGAAAATTATGAATTTGAAATACCTTGTTTGTGATCCATTTTTCAGTTAGTGACAATAAACTGTGCGGTCCTCAGCTCTAGTGGACCACAGGTTAAGTCAAAGACCAGGTCTCAATAAAAGGATCTAGTCACTAGCTAAGACATCAAGAGTTAAGGACCACCATCCGTGACAGGACTCTTCAAGAGAGAACGCCCCAGAAGGTGTGAGGCTGCATGAGCAGAAGGCTGAGTGGGTGGGCGCCATGGGACAGCATCCAGCACCTTGCGTGTGGGTCAGATTCACTGCCAGTAAGGAGGTCAAACTAAGAAATCTCCCCCAAGTCAGGAAGATGCACTTCCTTCACTACTTCCAAGAAGTGACTTAGATACAGTTGCTTTTTTAAAAAAATAAACTATTTATCTTGTTCCTTCAGTTTTTACAAGTATTTTATGTGCTTTACCAGAAACCCTATGAATTCCAGGCCAATTGGTAACCTTGGGCTATTAAAAATAAGTCTCTGCCCTACAAGGCTAGTTTTTATTCATTTGTAGCAGTTTTTTTTTAATTTTACATACTTGCCACCTTTTATTAAAGAAAGTAAACCAAAACACTGTGACAGTGCCTTACTACAGGGCCACCTCACAAGCGGCCGTCACTTCTGAAGGGAAGAAACCACGGCTTCAGGTACATGACTGTGATTTGGCCATGTCCCATCATAAAGGTTCCAACATCGCCAAGGCCAGAAAAGCTGCAAAAATAAAGAGTGGAGTCAGTACAGAAGAGATGCAGGCAATTGGAGACCAAAAGACAACCCTCCCCCCAAAAAACATGTGTCCCATGCCTGAAGGGGGGAAGACACATCCTTCTTTTCAAAGCTCACCCAACATACAACCGCCCAACAAGCCACAGCAATGTAGGGCACAGGGACGGTAGAGGTCAGGCCTGGGGAGCACACCTGGAAGGAATCCCAGCACCTGGGAGCACGAGGCGGGAGGACTGCCAGGAGTTCCGGGCCAGCCTGAGGTCCACAGTGAGTTCAGGACCAGCCTGAACAACAGGGAAATGCCGCCCAGAAAACTGTCATCAGGAGTGACACTATTGCAGTGCAGTCTCATCACATGAGACAATTAAAAAAGAACACACAGGTAAAAAAAAAAAAGTGCGTGAAGTAACAGGTAAGATGCTGGCAGTAAACTAGAAAAAAAAAAAACAGGCATCAAAGATCGTATGTTGTCTCAGTAAGGAAACTAGTAAGATTTACAGCTAACCCAAGGAATCAAAATAGCCATCAGGATTGTAGAAATGAGTTTTTAAACAAATGCAAAATTGGTCCCTACCCCAGGACAAGTCAGTGGGAACTCAGGACATGATCTGCACTTATATAAACGGTGTTATTTCCAGGGGCTGGAGGAGCGGCTCGGCAATTAAAGCAGTTGTTTCAGCAAGCGCTAAGTGCCTCAGTCTGATTCCCCAGCACCACATAAACGGGGCGCAGTGGCGCACAACTGTAATCCCAGCACTCAGGAGGCTGAGGCAGGAGGACTGGTGTGAGTGCAAGGCCAGCCTGGGCTCCACAATGAGTTCAGGACCAGCCCTGTCTCAAAAACAAAAACCCACCACAAAAGAGCATTCCATTTGATCCTCATAACTGTCGTAGGGTATAAATGCCCACCAAGATACAGGGTCCTACTGGCAGTGGTGGCACTACAGAGACCATGTCTCAAAAAAAAAAAAATCACTTTCAGCCAGAAATGTCACACTCGTGTAACCCCAGCACTCAGGGAGGCTGGGCCAGCAGGATGGTTCAGCTGGAGTCCAGCCTGGGCAACGTGGCGCGCTAGCGAACCCTATCTCAAAAAGTAAAGCCAGCCTAGAAGCGCAGGCCTGTGATCCCAGCACTCTGGGAAGCCGGAGCAAGGGGATCAAGTTCGAGCCCACTGTGGACAACTTAGCAAGGCCGGTCGCAAACCCAAAGAATGGGCCGGAGGTGTAACAACACAAAAGCCCTACCAGCAGGGAAAGAAAAAGGTGAATCCCGGGCCAGGAACTTTGTTTTAGATCGCGTGAGACCTTAAGTTGTAACTAAGTTCTCTCTGGTCAGTCACCCCAAGATGATTCCCTCTTTTCGAACCTCAGGGGCGGCAGGGTTCGGCCCAGGCTCCCTACGAAAGGTGCTTTTTCAGTTCTTCCACCACTTCTTGCGGCGCGGGGAACTTGAGCTTGCGCGGCGGCCCCTTCTTAATTCCGGTCCACAGCTCGGCTCCTGGGGAAGGCATGGGGTCCGTGCCGGCGCTCGGGGCCGCGGCCGCCCGTCCCCCCGCCCCACAGGCGGGCCCCACTCACGGCTGCCATCGGGGCGCAGCAGCGTCACCTCGAAGCTCCCCCGCCGGGGCCTGGCGGGGTTCACCCGCACGGGGAGCGCCGGGGCCTGCAGGCGCAGCGCCTGGCTCAGGGCGGCGGCGTTGCGCGCGTACACGCGTCAGCTCGTGCTAGGGACAGGGCGGACGCGAGGTTGCGGCGCCGGCCCGCGGGAAGCCCACAGCCCCCGCCCGCGCCGGGCCGCTCCCGCCGCCGCCGCCGCCCTCACCAGTGCTCGATGACCACGGTGGCCGCCGCCTCGCCGCCTGCCGCCGCCTCCCGCTTCTCGTCGGCCGCCACCGCCGTGTCCTCCGCCTTCCGCTTCCTCCCGCGAGGCGCCATGGCTCCGAGGTCCGGCCGCACGCCCTCGAGCCGCGTGGGTACCGGATCAGCCGCCGGGCCGAGAGGCGGCGCGCAGCGGAAGAAACGCGTCTTCCGGCGGGCGGGCGCGGAAAGCGCGGCCGAGCCGCCCACGTGCTCCGGGGCGGGGCCTGCGGGCGCGACCACCTGCCTAGGGGAGGAGGGGCGGGCCGGGCCGGGCCGGACCAAGCATCCCGTGGCGGGGCGGGAGGGCGTAGGCCCCAGGCGGGACCGCGCCGCGCGGGAAAGCGTCTCTGCACGAGGGCCTTTCTGCCACGTGCGCGCCGGTGCGTGGTGTGCGGACGCCTGTCTCCCCACGCCCCTGGGACGCGCGTCCCAACCGAACCCCCACCGAGCTGCCTCGTGGTCTGTGACCGAGGCTAGGGAAACTCGTCTTCTTGACCGTACCCCGGCATCCGGCTCCCGCCAATCCTTGGGATCGATGCCCCCATAGAGCGAAATAAGAGGAAGTGGGCTCCCAAAAAAACTGCCCCTCACTGAGTCGGACGAGGTCGTCCCAGGTACGCGGAGCTCAGCAGTGCGGCGGCTAGGCAAAGCGGCAAGACCCCTCCCTCACCTTTTCTTCTTTTTAAATAAATGAGGGTCACACTTACTGTTGTTTTCATGCATTTGCATTCCCATGCGTGACTTTGATTGAAAATTGCCTCGGCCTCCCAGTGCTGGGATTCCCAGGCCTGTGCCACCAGGCCCAACTTAATGTGGTGCTGGGGATTGAACTCAGGATCTTGCACTTGCTCAGCAGGCTCTAACTACTGAACGTTCCTCTAGCCCCTTTTACATATGAGAGAGCAACCCAAGAACTTCAAACTAAGGTGTATCCCAGCCTTCAACCCGTTCTGGCTTTTTCTTTTTCAGTTCTGATTTTTTTTTTTTTTTTTTTAGATAGGGCTTCACTCTGCAGTGCAGGCTAGTTCTGAGCTCACTATGTAACCCAGACCAGCCTCGAACGCAAAGCAGTCCTCCTGCCTCAGCCTGCTGAGTGCTGGGATTACAGGCATGTGCCACTACACCCCACTTACGTGGTGCTGGGGAATCAAACTCAGGGCTGTGCACCTGCTAGGCAAGCACTTTAACCACAGAGCTATTCCTTCAACCTCTTCTGATTTTGAGACAGTCCTGCTAAAGGGCCCGAGCTGGGCTTGAATTTGCATTGCAACCATCCTGCCACAGCCTCCCAGAGTACTGGGATTACAGGCCTGTGCTACCATGCCCAGCAAACGCGACTTAAAAAATAAGAGATTGGACAGCTCTGCAGTTGACTTTCCTATTTCTTTTGGTTTTTGAGACAGGGTCTCGCTCTGCAGCCCAGGCTGGTCCTGAACTCACTGCGTAGCCCTGGCTGGCCTTGGACTCAGGACAACCCGCCTGCCTCTGCCTCCTGCGTGCTGGGATTACAGGAGCGTGCCACCACGCCCAGCTTTATGTGGTGTTAGGGAACTGAACTCAGGACCTTGCCATTGCAAGGCAGGTGCCCTAACCCGTGTCCTTCCTCCAGCCCAGAAAACCCATTTTATTACGGAAACTGTAACTGTATCGGTGCAGGGTGGAGGCAGGACGAGAAGGGGTCACTCCAGGGGTGCTGTCCTCCAGGCCCCACCACACACAGGAGCTGATCCAGCTTCGCTCCCTCTTTACTTCACACCCAGAGGGGGAGGGGCCCTTCTCCCAGGGACTCCAGAGGCAGAGCACCTCTGTGGAACAGGTCTCTCCTGGGCGCCAGTGGCAAATACGGGGTTTTAGCTTGTTTTATTTCTGAGCTTCTATTTTAGATGAATGCCCCAGACCAAGGCCACAGGTCCTTAGGAAAGGAGGAGCCCTGGCCAGGCTGGGCCTCAGGCTGTGTCCCGTGCTGCCGTTCCTGTGTCCTTCGGTCTAGGCCTGGCAGACAACAAGACCACACACTGGCGATGCCTGCACACCGCAGAGCAGCCTGGAGGAAAACCACATCCTCCCCCATCACGGAGACATCCCCGCCCGCAGGACAGTCCCCTCCACTAGCGCAAGCCCGCTTCCCATAGGAACAGCCAAACTGGCCACAGCCCCGGGCAAGGCGTGTGGCCGCAGCGAGCGGGGCCTCCAAAGTGCCTGGCACAGACGGGAGAGGGCGCAGTGACAGGCAATGCCCTATTTGTCCTTCTTGCTCTCGCCATCTGGCACTTGGGGGGCACCTGGGGCGGTGGACTTCTCCTCAGGGACACCATCTCCAGCCCGGGACAGCTTCTTGGCCCGCTGGTACAGCTCGTTCAAGTTGAATTCACGAATCACATTCTCCTGCAGAGAAAGACAAACACAGCAAGGTCATGGCTGGAAGGCAGAGTTCAAAGTTCAGTACCTGGAAAATAAGGCTTTCTTTTCTCTCTTTCCTTTTTTGAACCCAGGGCTTTTGTGCTGAGCTACAGACCCACTCCCTTTTTATTATTACTACTTTTAAAGTTTTGAGATACCGCCTCACTGAACTGCTGAATAGCCCAGGCTGAGCTCAAACCAGCAGTCCTCCCGCGTCAGCCTCCCAGACAGGTGCGATTACGGGCGGATGCAATCACACCTGGCTGAAATAAGTGTTCACCTGAAGCCTAGGAAAGAAGAGAAAGCAAAGGACATAACCTAATGTTCATCTTTTTTTAGGTATCAGAAAATCTGATTAATATTTAATGCCAATCACTGTGCCAAGAATTATACCTACCTGTCACCTGCAGAACAATCCTATGAGCCTCCAATTTAACCACAAAATATAGGACTGTAGAGACCAAATCTTACCTAATCAATGTAGTAGCCAGCAGGCATCTAATATAAACTCGTTGACTGAATTAACAAGTGAGATCGGGTAGCCACTCTGTATTGTCAAAACCAGGGGCCAGGGGCTGGAGAAATGGCTCAGCGGTTAAAGCGCTTGAGCAAGTGCTAAGCCAAGCGCTAAGTACCTGAGTTCGATTCCCCAGCACCACATAAGCTGGGCGTGGTGGCGCACACCTGTTATCCCAGCACTCGGGAGGCCGAGACAGGAGGATTGCCGTGAGTCCAAGGCCAGCCTGGGCTCTGAAGTGAACTCAGGACCAGCCTGGACCACAGAGCAAGACCCTGTCTCAATAAATAAACAAAAAACAAAACCAGGGGCAAGTGGCAGAGCTGGGAAAGAAACCCGTCAGCCACCCCCACCCCACCCAGACCGCTCAGGCACCTCGGAGAACGTCCAGGAGACAGCTCGTCCTTTCTTGTCGATCTGTGGCCGCCGCAGCACCTCCTTGCCACCTTGGAACAGGATCAGGGTGGGGAGCTGCTTGGTGAGGGGCGAGGTGCTCACTCTGTACCTAGAGGCCCGGAGAGGACTCTCAATGTGCCTGTGTGTGGTGGGAAATGAGCTCCCAGCTCAGACCCTGCCTGGGGCTGCCCAGGGCTGCACGTACCGTGTGCTGACATCAGTGTAGCGCCCCACGTCCACTTTCCCAAAACTGAGTCCTGCGCAGTTGTACCTGTGAAAAGTGTGGTCAACATACCAGGCAAAGCAGAGGTGCAGGCTCAGGGACTGAGGGGCGGGGACGACGCGACACACGTTTGGCTTAAGTTGTGACCGTCAAGGCCAAAAGCGAGGGAAGACACAGTTCCGACTTTCAACCCAGTGCCCTCCGCGACTCACCTGAGGGAAAGGTCCGCATAGATCGGAGCGAATGACTGGCAGTCACTAGACCAGTTGGCGAAGAACTCCACGATCCAAGTGACCCTCTTGTCTCGCTCGAGTTCCTCCTGCCTCATGAAAGGAGCAAAGAGTCACCGAGAAGGAAGGTTCCTGGTATCCCCTTGTGCCCGGCTCTGCCCCCAGCTCCAGGATGACCACAGCAGCCTGACGTCCCCACAAGAGGCGCCACTGTGCCTCCTAGTGGGCAGGGAGCGCAGCTCCCGCCCGCCCCTCCCCTCCCAGCCACTCACATCAATGGTTTTATCATTGAAGTATTTGATGTACTCAGGGCCCATGTACAGGGGGGGCTTGCAGGTCATCAGGAACACTGAACAAAGAAAAAAGATGACAGGGGATTTCTTTCTTAGCCAACTAGGGTACTTCAGCCACCGGAGAACACAGACTTGTATGCAAAGCACCCCACATCCAGTTTGGAGGGATGGCAGAGCGGTTAAAGCAGTTGCCTAGCAAGCACAAGGCCCTGGGTTTGATTCCCCAGCACCACATAAACTAGGTGTGCTGCTGCAGGCCTGTAATCCCTGCACTCGGAAGGCTGAGGCAGGAGGACTGCCCTGAGTCCAAGGCCAGCCTGGGCTCCATAGTGAGTTCAGGACCAGCCTGGACTACAGATCAAGACCCTGTCTCAAAAAAGAAAAAAAAAAAAAAAAACTACCACACATTCAGCACATTATTCTCTTCCTCTCTCTCATTTTTCCCCAACACTGGATATTTAGCTAAGTTTTTGCACTGAACTACATCCCCAACCCACTTTTATTTTTGATTTTTAGAAAGTCTTGGCTAAGTTACCTAGACGGGTCTCAAACCTGCAGTCCTCCTGTCTCAGCCTCCTTAAGTGCTGAGACTGTAAGCCTGCACCACCGGGCCTGGATTATTTCTTATTCCAAAATTAACTCTAAGTTTCCCAGGCTGGGTTTCAACTTAGTAATCCTCCTCACTCAACCTTCCAGGGTTTGGGGATCCCAGGTATGTGCCACCTTCCCCTGCTTCCCCTCCTCTTAAAATGCAATCTCTGTAGACTTTTTTTTTTTTTTTTTTTTTTTTTGGAGACAGGGTCTCACTCTGTAGCCCAGGCTGGCCTTGGACTCACGGCAATCCTCCTGCCTCAGCCTCCCGAGTGCTGGGATTACAGGCGTGTGCCACCACGCCCCGCTTATGTGGTGCTGGGGAATCGAACTCCCGTACTTAGCACTTGCCTTAGCGATTGCCTAGCAAGCGCTTTAACAGCTGAGCCGTTCCTCTAGCCCCCTCTGCAGACTCTTAACACATAAATAATCAGGCACCCAGACACGGAAGCCGGTAAGAAGCAAGCTGCATAGGGCTGGAGCTGGGTTCCCACATCAGGTCTTTATCAGCAGAGCAGAAAACATCTCGAGAGCCGCAGCTCACCTATGCAGAGTGTGATGTACAGCAGACCCATGCGGACGTCCAGGCGGAAGAAAAGGATCGCGTTGGCCACCTTGCTGAACATGAAGATGTTGCCCACGTGCTGCTCCACAGTGACTGAGACAGACAGCGCCCGTCAGGCGGGCCACATGCCCTGCCTCCCAGGACGGCCCTCCCTGGCTACTGTGGGGCTAGGGAGGGAGGGGCCAGAAGCTGGAGATCAAATTCAGCTTTGGTGAGAAATGAGGAACTGGCTCACTGCAGGACACAGAAAGGCCCCTGCGTGGCAGCAGGCCTGACCCCGGCAGAGGAGGGGCTCCACTCACTGGATCTGCGGTTCTTCATCATCACAATGGCACTGAGGAACATCAGGATCTCCACTTCCCTCTGCAGCCAACGAGAGCAACAGGACTGGATAAACGCCGCTGATCCAGGGATGGGAAAAAAGCCCATCAAAGGGGCTGGGGCAGAGTTCAGTGGTTACAACACTTGCCTAGCACGTACAAGGCCCTGGCTTCAACTCCCCAACAGTATGAAGATGAGCCAGGTGTGGCGGCACACACCGTAATACCAGCACTCAGGAGGCCAAGCCAGGAGGATCACCATGAGTTTGAGGTCAGTCTGAGCTCCACAGTGATTTCAAGATCAGCCTGGACTATACAGAGCGATCCTGTCTCAAAAATGAAAAAAAAAAAAAAAAAAAAGCACCCAGGAAAGAAAAAGGGAGCAAGCACGCAACAGGCGATCACAAGGCCCGGCGAAGGGTGAAAACGGGTTCACCTTGCTGGCTAGGGACTAACAGGTGTCAAAAACCCAACAACAATTTTCTCTGATAATGTATCAACCCAAGTCCAATAAAAACAGTTGGCCCAAAAACAAAGGCCCTTGGGGGTGCACCCTTCAGGGGGAATATGGGACTCTGGCCTCACTCTTGTGCTTCCTGGTTCCACCCCACGGTCCTGCCAGATTTACCATTTCACCACAGGCATCCAAGCAGCGAGGCCAAGCAGTTAGTGATTCAAGATGGTGGTCAACAGACCTTATCTTTTCTCTCTGCCAGTCCTGGGACTGAACTCGGATGCCTCTGCACTGAGCTACAGCCCATACGCTTTTTAAATTTTCTGAGTCAGGGTCCCAGTAAGTTGCTTTGAACCGTGATCTTTCTGCCTTAGCCTCCCAGAGAGTCAGGATTATAAGCCTGTGCCGCTGAGCCTGGCTTGGACCTTTTCTCTGTAAGCTGATCAGCTCAGGTGTCACCTCCTCATCCATACAGCCACCTCCCAGGACTCCTGAGATGACTGTGGGCTGGCAGGCCTGTCACGGAGAAGGTCACAGCATGATGAGTGATCTGGGGCTTTCAGTCCCCTTCGATCTCAGAGCAGAGAAAAGGGGCTGAAAGTGAAACTGATCACCAATCGCTGATATTTAATCAATCATATCTATGTGGTGAAGCTGCAGTAAAAACACCAAAGGACCAGGCTTGGGGGGGGGGGGGGTGTTCCAGCCAGTCACACAAGGCTGGGTGTAGTGGTGCAGGCCTATAACCCCAGCACTCAGGAAGCTAAGGCAAGAGGAGTATGAGGCCAGCCTGGCTCCACAGTGAGTTTGGGACCAGCCCTGACTACACAGGAAGGCCCTGTCGCAGCCGCCAACCAGCCAGATGATTCCTGGAGGGGGGGATTCCGCAGAAGGCATGGCAACTCGCAACCCTTTCCACGTAAGCACAGCCTAGGAATATTTTCATTGGTGTTCTCTGGTTTTTAGTTTTGCCTTTGGTTTTTTTGGGGGGGTACTAGAGATGGAACACAGGGCTTTTACACTGAGTTTCATCCACAGCCCAGTTTTGTTTTGTTTTGTTGAGAGAGATTCTCACTTTGTAGCCCAGGCTGGGTTCATATCTGCAATCCTCCTGCCTCAGCCTTCTAGGGGCTGGGATTACAAGTATATAACAAGCTGGGCTTCATCTGTGTACTCTGTAATATTCTTTACAACAAGCCAGTAATATGAGAAAGTATTTTTTGAAGTTCTGTGAATGGCTGTATAAAATGAGCTGGGGGCATAGCTCAATAATTATAGAGCACTCGCATAGAAAATGCGAGGCCCCAGATTCAATCCCACAACACCATTTAATAACTGGGCAGGGGGCGCACGCCTGTGATCCCAGCACTCGGGAGGCTGAGGCAGGAGGACTGCTGTGAGTCCTAGTCCAGCCTGGGCTCCATAGGGAGCTCTAGACCAGCCTGGATTCTACAGAGTGAGAGCCTGTCTCGAAAAAGAAAATGAGTCAAGCAAGGCTTGACGTTGTGGCTTGTAATCCCGGCAGTCCTGGAGATAGCGGTGGGAGGATTGCTCGCTCAAGGCCGATCTGGGAAAAGGTGCAAGATCCTGCCTGAATAAATAATAAAAGGGGCTGGGGATGTAACTCAGTGGGAAGGTCCGGGGCTCAGTCCTCAGTACTATTTACTAGTAAGTCGTCGGGCGTAGTGGCCCACACCTGTAATCCTAGCACTACTCAAAAGGCTGAGGTAGCAGGATTGCCATGAGTGCCAGGCTACACAGTGACATCAGGAGCAGCCGTGGCTACAGATTAAGAACCTATTTCAAAAAAAGAGAGAGAGAGAGACAAAAATGTCAAACCTAAAGCAAGGTCTGGGAACTCTGGCATGCAGCTCGTCACACAAGGCGGAGGCGCTCCTGTGGGGCTGAGTCTGCAGCCAGTCACAGCTGAGCTGAGTCTGTGGCAGCCCAGCAGGGCTCTGCAGCAGCAGCAACAACCAGGAGGAGAAATCCCCATACAGTTCTTAATGACCAGACCTCACAGAAATGGTCTGTGCTGTGAGCACACAGTAGGAAAATGTAAATGTGCTTTTTGATTTTTGAGATGCTGGAGACTCTACTACTTAGCTACAACCCCAACCACCCCCCTTTATTTTTGAGACAGGGTTTCGCTCTGTAGCCCAGGCTGGTCCTGAACTCACTAAGGAGCCCAGGCTGGCCCTGGACTTCTGCCTCAGCCACCGGAGCGCTGGGATTACAGGCGTAGGCCCTCCCCCTTATTAATTATTTAACATTATCTTATTAAGTTGCCCTGGCTAGGCTGAAAACTTGTGATCTTCCTGCTTCGGCCTCCCAGGTAGCTAGGATTAAAGGTATGTATCACCATGAGTAGCTTAAATATGCCTTTTCACACATCATCTATAAACATAAAACAGTAATTTCTGGACTGAGACAGGACTAAGATTGCAAGTTTATGGCCAGCCTGGGCAAACTAGTGAGATCCTGTCTCAAAATAAGAACATAAAAAGGGCCGGGCATAGTGGAGCAAGCCTATAATCCCAGTTCTGTGGGAGGGTGAGGTGGGAGTACCAAGTCTAGCCCGGGTAATGTAGCAACTTAACAAGACCTTGAAAATCAAAACTAAGAAGTGATAGAGGATATAGCTCAGTGTGAAAGTGTGAAAGTCCTGCCCTGGATCCTCAGTAAAGAGAAGGAAAGAAGGAAAGGAAGAAAGAAAAGAAGAAGAAGGAATCAGGGTGTGGTGGTGCAGATCTGTAATCCTGGCACTCAAGGAGGCCAAAATACGAGGATGTCAAGCTGACCACAGCCCCAGCAAGTTCGCAGTTTGAGACCTTGTCTCAACTAAGCAATACAAAGGGACTAGGGACATAGCTCAGGGTGAAGGACCTGGGTTGGATCTCTACTATCACAAAAACAGAGAAAGAAAAGCCAGCCAGCTAATCAGATCTGGCGATACAGGCCTGTCATTCCAGCACTCTGAGAGGGTGAAGCAGAAGAACTGTGAGTTCAAACCCAGCCTGGGCAACTTAGTGACTTAGTGAGGCCCTATTTCAAAAAAATAAAAAATAAAAACAGGTGGGAAGGTCCTGGGCTTGATCCCTAGTACCACAAAAAGTATGAACTATCATGATAGACTATAAGATGGGTCTTTTGAAATAACATAGTTACATTTATGCTAATAACAACCTGGAAAAGAACAGAAGAGAATAAACAAAGGAAGGAGGAAAAAGTAAGGGAACAGTGTCTGGTAAAAGTCAAGACTCATTTTAGGTGCTGGAAAAAAAGTCAAAAAGTCTAGATAACTGTTCTTTAACAGGTACAACTCTTTAGCAGAACACATAATGCCTCATTCATTTTTTTTAAGCCATCCTCTCTTAACTGAGGAAACAGCTCGGATAGACTTTTTTCTTTTCTTTTCATTCATTCATCTTTGCAGTACTGAGGATTAAAGCCAGGGTGCTCTACCTTTGAGTTACTCCCCAGACCTTTTTGAGACAGGGTCTCATGAAGTTGTCCAGTCTGGCCTTGAACTTTCCATCTTCTTACCTCAGACTGTAATCACTGAGATTCCAGGCACGTACCACTGAGCACAGCGAGACAGATTTCTTTACAGTGTATCACATTCTGTGGTCCAGGTTGGTCCTGAACTCGCTAGCTGAACTCACTACTGAAATAGGAGGTAGGGGCTGGAGGGTTGGCACAACCTTTAAAGCATTTGCCTACCGAGCACAAGGCATGGGCTCAATTCCCCAGCAGCATGTAACGCGGGCACGGTGGCGCAAACCTATAGTTGTGGCACCCCAGCACTTGGGAGGCTGAGGCAGGAGGATTGCTATGAGGTCGAGGTCAGCCTGGGCTAGTTACTGACTTCAAGACCAGCCTGGACAACAGAGTGAGCCCCTGTCTCCAAAAACAGAAAGAAAGAAAGAAAGAAAGAAAGAAAGAAAGAAAGAAAGAAAGAAAGAAAAGAGGGCAAGGGAAGAAAACAGGAGCTAATGGGCATACAGGCAGTTAGGAATACCGCCTCCTCTAACCCATGAAGACTTTCTGGGACTGCTGAGCACTCCCTAAGCTATTTTGGTCAAAACAGCTTAAATAACTACTAGGTTATTCAATAAGTACCAACAAAGGTAACAAGGGTTGGGGCCTTGGCAACCAAACTGGTGAGTTAAATCACTCCCCATTCAACTACTCTATAAGCGCCCTGACCAGGGCCTGTGGGCAACCCTTTCCAGAACTCCTTCTGGTTAGCGTAGGCTTACCCCTCTCTGAAATCTAAAATAAAACCACCCTCTCTGCAACCTGCCCCCTTCTGTGGTGAGTTCATTCTTCGACATCCTGAGACATCAACCTGGCTTCAGTGACAGGGAACCAAACTACAGAGCCCAGGCTGGCCTTGAAATCACAGCAAGCCTCAGCCTCCCAAGCGCTGGGATTACAACGCGTCCTTACAGTTTCTCAGCGTGTCTCACACGGTGTGCTATCTGCAGACATTTACCGTTCCATGACGCGGGGCCGCCGGTCGTGTGACGTGGAGCTAATCGTCTAACCACGCGGGGGAGATACCTGGAAGGTTTTGCTGTTGCTGGTGTTTTGTTTTGTGGTACTAGGGGCTGAGCCCCGGACACTCCCTGAGTTACAACCCCAGGCCAATTTTGATTCTGGAATCTTCAGCCAGGGTCTCATGCAACCATTAAGATGGTCAGGCTTGGCTCAAACCTGGGACCCTCCTGCCTGAGCCCCCGGAGGAAGGGAGTTACAGGCCCGAGCCACTGGGCCGGCTTCCACGTCTTCAAAAAAAAGAAACCAACCTACCTCACTGGCTTGTCTACCCCACTAGCTCCTCGGGAAGCTTCACGTACAAAGCGACACTGTAAACTGCCGCGCCAGGGTTGTTGGGGTGGGGGGTTTTCCAGCCTGAATGGGGACCTGGGAAGACGCCAGGCCTGGAAAGCCAGGGCTCTCGGCCCGCTGGGCAGGGCCACCACACCGGCTGCCCTTTTCCCAACGTAAACACACAGGTGAAGACTCGACGCCGTCTGCAGGAGGCGCGAAACCCCAGGCGTCCAAAGAAAGATAGCCCCGAGGCCCGAGACGCACCCGCAGGGGAAGGGCCAGTCAAGGTCGGGCACGACCCGGACGGGGGCGCTCACCCAATCAAAGTCACACGGGTTGCCGTCCTCGCGCTGCGTGGGGAGACCGTGGCAGAGAGGAGGCACTTTCCGCACTAGCAGGAAGGCAGCGGAGAGCAGGGCCGACAGCAGACAGTAAGGACGGGCCAGCCATCGTGAAAGACGCGGCACCGAATACACGAGCGCGATCAGAGGCGCCAAGACCGCCATCTTCCCGGCCCTGGCGGCGTCCGCCTCCCTGACTTTTATTGGATCAAATTTCAGAAGCACCGCCTTCAAACCCGGAAATGAATCTGACTGGACGTTAAGGGGAATACAATACTTTATTGGTCAATCCAGCTGTCGCTTTTCCACCTAAGTCATTTGATTGAGCGAGCTACCGTGAGGAACCAGCTATCCGAGAAGTTTTACAAGGTTAAATAGTACTTCCGGAACGTTCTTACAGAGCGACGGAAGTAGGTAGGCGGAGACTGAAGCATCCAATGACTGAAGGCTCCCTGAGGAAGGGGGCGGCCCTCAGTGAAAGGATTGCCCAATGAAAATCATAAACGCCAGACACCAGGGCAGCGCCTAAGCAGAGGGGACGATGGAGAATTTCACGGCGCTGTTCGGGGCTCAAGCCGACCCACCGCCGCCTCCAGCCGCCCTCAGCTTTGGGCCAGGGAAACCTCCCCCGCCACCTCCGCCTCCTCCGGGCGGGGGACCGGGCACGGCCGCGCCCCCAACCGCGGCCACAGCTCCTCCTGGTACAGACAAATCAGCGGCCGGCTGTGGCCCCTTCTACCTGATGCGGGAACTACCAGGTGAGTCTTAGGCCTCGCCGAAGCCAGCCAATCATATCCGACAGGTGATAGGCGTGGCTCGCAGCTGCTGCTGCTGGTGCGCGGTAACCTAGGCAACGCGTGGCCGGATCCTGCAGCTCTTAAGTCAGAAGGCCTGTTAAAAAGTTCCCGGCCGAAGGTTGAGTTGAATCCTTGAGATGCGTTGTGGCCGGGCTTGGTAGCTTAGTCCTATAATCCCAGTATTGGAGAGGCGGAGGCTGGAGCCCGTCGTGGGCAATTTAGGAACTCAGTGAGACGCTGAAAAATTAAGAAAAAAAGGCAGAGGATGCAGCTCAAAGCAAAGGACCTGGGTTCCATCTCCAGTACCGCCTCCCTTCCACAGGGGAAAAAAAAGGATGGGCTAGGGGTGCATTTCTGGGACAGCCTTTCTTAAATTTAGCCTCTGTCACGTGTTTGGCTCCCCAAAAATTACTCAGGGTTTGAGTTTGGAACTCATGAGGCATGATTTGACATCCCTGGGCCACTCAGGTTTTAGTTTCAGATTTGCCATACGCTTACTGGCCTGGGACATGTTGCCTTCCTTTTCAAGAAATTGGCTACTCGTCTGTTAAAAAAGGGGGATTGGGATTAAACCAAATTCTTCTATTAAAAATTATTTGGAAGAACTGGAGGAATCGCGCAGCAGTTAAGAGCACTTGCTTAGCAAGCACAAGGCTCTATTTTCAATTCCCTAGCACCATATAAATTGAGTGTGGTGGTGCACATCTGTAATCCCAACACTTGGAAGGCAGAGGCAGGAGGATTGCTGTGAATTTGAGGCCAGCCTTGGCTACACAGTATGCTCAGGACCAGCCTTGACTACAGAGCGAGACCCTGCCTCAGAAAAATTACTTGGAGCCTGGCCTGTGGCACATACCTGTAATCCTAGCACCAGGAAGGCTGGAACAAGATTGTTAGTTTGAGTCCAAAAAAAAAAAGAAGAAGAAGAAGAAGAAGAAGAAAAGAAACCTGTACATGGTATTGCATGCCTGTAATCCCAGCCCTCTTTTCAGGGATGTAGCTCTCTGGTAGAGTGATTGCCCAGTTAAGTGTGGCAAGAAAAAAAATTATTTGGCTGCTGGTGGCGTGGTGCTGGGTTCAGACTCTAGACAAACATACATGAGGCTCTAGACTCAGTGCCCAGTGCCACAAAAAAAAGTCTTACCGTGTTGCACACTCAGTGTTCCGGGCACCGCCATGAGTGCTGGAGTTGGGTTGTAAACGGGCTGAGGAGGGCCTTCCCCTCCTGAGGTTTGCGTGTCAGCAGAGGAGGTACACACGGTGACACGAGCCAGCAGTTGACAGTACAAGGAGAAGTGCTAAATAATCGAGGGAACAGGACTGGGGGCAGAGAGAGGGGTTGCAGTGCTTGCCCAGCATGTGCAAGCCCAGGTGTAATTCCCCAGTACCACGTAAAAATTAGTGGGTCATGGTGGCACAGGCCTGTAATCCCTCTACCCAGGAAGCTGCAACAGAGGATTGCTGTGAGTTCGAGGCCAAACTGGGCTAGCAAGTTCAGGACCAGCCTGGACTACAAAGCGAAACTGTGTCTCAAAGTAAACACAAAAGTAGAACTACTTGAGAGAACCCTCTTGGAGTAGATGGCATACACAGGAGCCAGGGACACATGGCCAGATTGGAGTGTCTGAGGGACAGAAGACCCAGTGGGCTCCCGTGAGATGAACAAGGGCAGGAGCCGCAGGGAACGAGGTAGGCAGAGGCCTGTGTAAGATAATACCAGGCACGCAGGTGTCAGATGCGAAGTAGGTCTTCTACCTGGGCGGAGTGATGGCATTTAGTCTTCATGATCCCAGCAGCTGGGTGGGGGACACGAGCAGGGAAGTGGGTCAGTAGGTACCGCGCAGCACCTGGGGGAGGCGGAGAGAGTGAGCAGGCGCAGGTCAGAGATCCAGCCAACAGGAGAGAGGAAGGGAGCATAGACGCACAGGAGAGGGGAGGAAAGGGATGCGAACTACGCCATTTTTAAACAGGTTCCTTCTCACAGTGCCAATTTCATTCCTGCCCTGGTCGCATCTCACATATAGCAGAAAAACAATACCAAGAACTAGTGGTTTTTGAAATATGTTATTATCCAGATTGACAAGAATGATGTATCATTTGAACTGGATTGCGAAGAATTCATATAAGTGAAGAAAATTAGGAAGAATTTTTTAAAAGGAAACAATGAAAGGCCATCGTCATCCCAAGTCCCGCCCCGCTCCACATCCCCTGTGGAAACTTATTTGGCAAGATTGGGAATTCTGCCAGGGAGAGCCTGGGCTGAGTAGGTTCCACAGTGCAGTGTGCTGGGGCCATGGGCAGGCAGAGAAGCTGGAGCTTTCCCTGCGCGGAACAGGAAGCCAGAGAGATACATGAAATGAAGACTCCTAAAGTACCTGGAGAATAGAGGCAGCCAGGAGAGAAACAGAAAAGCTGTGAGGAATGTGGGCAGGATTTGAAATTTCCTGAAAAACTGTGGACTCTGCATGGAATCAACAAAGAACTTGAGAGTGCAAGATTGATTTTTCAGAGTAGAGGCAGGCTGGGAAGGATGTTTGTGTTTTGATAGAACTAACAGAATGCTGAGCATGGTGATGTAGATTTATAATCCCAGCACTTTGGGAGGCTAAAGCTGGAAGATTGCAAATTCAAGCCCAGCCTTGGCAACCTAGAGATTTGGTGAGACCCTGTCTCAAAATTAAGAGCTTGTAATGTATCTGAGTACAAAGGCCTTGGTTTCAATCCCATGGTCAAAAAAGTGAGGGGAGGCTGTAGCTTAGTGGTTAAAGTACTTGCATAGGAAACTGGAGGCCCTAGGTTCATCACCCCGCACCACATAATAGCTGGGCATGGTGACACACACCTGTAATCCCAGCATTCAGGAGGATTAGGCAAGAGGATTGCTGTGAGTTCGAGGCCAGCTCTTGCGCTACGTAGTGAATTCAGGACTAAACCTGAGTTATAGAGCAAGATCCTGCACCAAAAAAAAAGACTCCAGAAAGTCCTTATAAGATCTTCAGGTCCTTAGCTAAATATTGTTTTGGCTAAGCATGTTACCATACTTGTAGCTGAGCTTTGATACAGTATTATTCTGGCCATGACAGAGAAAATAATTTCTCATTTATTAATTTCATGAAAAGCACTCAGAACAGTGTTTCGTACAGGGCAAATGCCATGTAAGTTATTATTCTGGCTAATCTGTTCTTGATGTTAATTATATGTCATTACGTTGTCCCTTACCCAGATGCTTAGGAAAAACAAGGAAAAAAATAGACAAAATAGTTAGGACTAGAAGTTTCAGATTTTGAAGTATGTGGAGTATTCGATTTTAGTAGTTGACTATCGCTAATCCAAAAGCCTGAAATGCTCTAAAATCTGAAAGTTGGTTTTGTTTTTATTATTTTTGTTGTTATTGTTGTGGTCCAGGGGACGGGACCAAGGAAACACTGAGATACATCCTTTTTCATATTTTGAGGTAGGCGCTCCCGAAGCAGTCCTCGCTGACCTCAAACTTAGCGTCCTCCTGCCTCTGCCTCCCCTGGAGCTGTGATCACGGGCTCGTGCTCCTTCACCTGGCCAACATCCAAATGGTGTCACGGGGGAACTCACCAAGTTTCTGCTTTCCCGTGTCAGATTTCAGGTTAAAGATACTCAGCCTGTTTTACTTTGCTGTTTCATCCCTGACAAACCGTTTTACAGTCTGCTCGTTCTCATATAGAAGGTTCCTGGTTTAAGTTAGACTGCGGCCTTCACCCCTCCTCCGCACGGGTGACAACGCCTCCCGGCTCATCACGGTGTCACGTCACTTCCAGGCAGCACCGAGCTGACGGGCAGCACCAACCTGATCACACACTACAACCTGGAGCAGGCCTACAACAAGTTCTGCGGGAAGAAAGTGAAGGAGAAGCTGAGCAACTTCCTGCCCGACCTGCCCGGCATGATCGACCTGCCCGGCTCCCACGACAACAGCAGCCTCCGCTCGCTCATCGAGAAGCCCCCGATCCTGGGGGGCTCCTTCAACCCCATCACGGGAACCATGCTGTCCGGCTTCCGCCTGCACACCGGCCCGGTGAGTCCTGGTGCGGCGAGTCCCGGCCGGCGCGGGAGGGCCTGCAGGGAGCCCAGCACGGGGCAGCTCTCCTGCGCAGGTGTGTTGCTTCTGTGTACTAAGCACAGCGGTGTGGAAGCGGGCCCTGTGGCGCAGGCCTGTCATCCCCGCTCTCTAGGAGGCTGAGGCGGGAGGATTGCAAGTTTGAGCCCAGCCTGGGGAACTTCGTGAGACCCTGGGTCAGAATCAAAAATAAAAGCAGGCTAGGGCTGTAGCTCAGCACGGAGGTCCCAGTTGTGATCCCCAGCACCATGAGACCAGGAGAGAGCAGCGAGCGGGGGAGCAGCAGTCTCTGCCCCCCTGAGTCTTGCTTGGTCCCTCAGTTGCCGGAGCAGTGTCGCCTCATGCACATCCAGCCTCCCAAGAAGAACAAGCACAAGCACAAACAGAGCCGAACCCAGGACCCCGTCCCCCCAGGTGAGGAGCAGGCCCAGCTTGCGTGGGCACGGGAGCCAGCGTGGTGCCCGGCAGCAGCCCTCGCCCCCAGCTTCCTCTGAGGGGGATAGTGCTGTCCTGGGGTCTCTCGAGCAGGCTGGGCCTGGGATGGGTCTAGCCGCACCACCGTGTCTTTTCTGGCCCCTTGGAAAGCAGCAGCCGCCCTGCACGGAGGCCTCCCTGTGGCCCCCAAGCTTGCCACAGCGGAGGCTCTGAGGCCTGAGGGGGACCTCGTGTGTCCTGCAGAAACACCATCTGATTCGGATCACAAGAAGAAGAAGAAGAAGAAAGAGGAGGATCCTGAACGGAAAAGGAAGAAGAAGGAAAAGAAGAAGAAGAAGGTATGGTGCAGGCCTCCAGCGGGACCCAGGGCGGCCCAGGGCAGGCTGCAGATTGTTCTGTGCAGTCTCAACCAAGGCCAAGGCTGGTTCTTACTCTGCTCCTCTGTACCCCTGGCCCCCCAGAGCCGACACAGTCCAGACCACCCAGGCATGGGCAGCTCCCAAGCCAGCAGCAGCAGCAGCCTCCGCTAACAGGACCGCGGGACTCCACCAGGTAGCTTTCCCTGCTCTGCTGCACCACGGACAGAAGCCGCCTCGGGCTGTTGGACCAGGACCCGGCGCCCGCAGCTGGGAGAGGCGAGCCTCCCTGCACCTGGGGGAGGGCCTCACGGTGGAAGGGCGTGCTTCGGAGCCCCCACCTGGGCAGTGCCCTCATGGACACCTCTTCCTCCCCCAGGAAGCTTTTTATTTCTTTTTCTCTCCTTTGTGCAATCTGTCTGGTTTTAGGACTTAATTTGTTGGGATATTTCTTTTTTAAAAAATCCTCTTACCAAACTGGCTCAAGTGTGGCTGCCTATTAAGAGGTAAGTTAGTGCTGGAGGAACGGCTCAGCGGTTAAAGCACTTGCCTAGCAAGCGCTAAGCCAAGCACTAAGTACTCGAGTTCGATTCCCCGGCACCACGTAGGCCAGAAATGGTGGCGCATGTCTGCAATCCCATTACTTGGGAGGCTGAGGCAGGAGGATTGCCATGAGTCCAAGGCCAGCCTGGGCTCCATAGTGAGTTCTGGACCAACCTGGGCCGCAGAGTGAGACCCTGTCTCAAAAAAAAAAAAAAAAAAGAGGTAAGTTAGCCAGCATGGAGATGCATGCTTGTAATTCCAACTGTACGGGCGACTGAAGCAGAGCTGATACCAAGTTCAAGCTCAGCCTGGGCAACGTAGAAACTTAGCAAGACAGACTCAAAAGATAAAAATAATAAATAAGACCCTGGGCTCCATCCCTAGTACTGCACATAAGAAAAAGAGGTAAGTGCCTTTCAGCGACGGGCTGTAAGAAAGGCACGGCTAAGCTACTAAGATAAGACCCCTCACTTATCCCATTAGCAAGCAGGGAAAACAGCTGAACAAGAGACCTTGCTGAGGCAGAGTTGGTGAGCTGCCGTGCCCACATGCCCACGGTATGCAGGTGAGCACCTGCGTAAGCTCGAGGCCCACCCAAGGCCTGAGCCGCTCAAACCACAGACACAGTGTTTCAGCGACTGGCTCTTAGGCCAAACACATAACCTTTTGGAAATGTGCTCTGGTAACAAAGGGAAATGCTTCTTAAGAACATTTAGCCTTGGGGTAGAGGACTAGCTCAGTGGTTAAACACTTGCCTAGCTAGCCCAAGGCCCTGGGTTCAGTTCCTCAGCACCACATAAGCCAGGCATAGCGGCACAGACCTGTAATCCCAGCATTCTAGGGAGAATGAGGCAGGAGGGTTGCCATGAGGTGAAAGCCAGCCTGGGCTACATAGAGAGTTCAGGACCAGCCAGGACTACAGAGCAAGACCCTGTCTTAAAAAATAAAACTGCGCCCTTCCTTGTTTAAGATGATGCGGGTATTTCTAAGCTTCAAAAACAACCACAAAAAAAAGCAGCTACAGCCATCAAAATGTGAAGCCTGGTAGTAGCGCACACCTCTTAATTCCAGTACTCCAGGAGTCACAGGTTCAAGCTCAGCCTAGGCAACTTAGCAAATTTAGTGAGACCCTATCTCAAACAAAGATACATGCCTCCCGGCACAGGCCTGTGATCCTAGCATTATGGAAGGCCGAGACAGGAGAATCACATAGTTTGTGCCCATCCTGGGAAACTTACTGAGATCCTCACTCAAAATCAGATTAAAAATAGGCTAGGAATGTAGCTCAGTGTGATGAAGGCCCTGGGCTCCATCCCCAGAACCACAAAAATAAACGGATAGAGCTATAGTTCATTGCAAAGGCCCTAGCTCCAGTCCTTGGTATTACTCAGGAGGGAAGGAAGGAAGGAAATCTGTGGAAAAAGCTGAACTAATGTAGTCTAACTTTAAGCCAAATCAACATAGAACAGTTCCAGTCTGTTGCTGCAGGCCAAGGCTGTTCCAGATCCAAGGGCAACAGGGCACAGCCTGTTTTCAAATAAAAACCGTGCATGCTGGAACTGTGCTGCCAAGCGGGCTGCCCTCTTCTGTCTGGCCAAACTGATTCTTTTTTAGACAGGGTTTTGCTCTGTAGGTCAGGCCCTTCCTGAATTCACTGTGTAGCCCATGCTGGCCTTGCACTCGTGGCAGTCCTGCCTCACTTGAGTGCTACCATGCCCGGCGTTCTTCTGTACTGCCATGGACTGGAAGTGCTCTAACCAGCAAGCTGTGCCCCAGCCCAACCCAACCCAACCCAACCCACGTGCTTACCAGGCTTCTGCACTTGATGACCCGATCACATCTGCCTATGTCCAGAGCCTTAAATTCCCAGAGACGATAGAGGAAAAAGTAGGACATACTTCAGTTACAAGCTCTGAGGTGACAAGTTTTTGTAGATGGAAGGCTTTCTTCAGTTATTTCTACACTTCAGCCATAGAACCCAGGCCTTCACATAGGCTAGGCAAGTGCTGTGCTGCTGAGCTACACCCCCAGCCCTTCAGTAAGCTGCCCTTCAACTCATGACCCTCCACCTTGGCCTCCTGAGAGCTGGGGTAACTCGTACGCCACCATACCTGGCCTTTCCCAGAAACTTAAATCACCCAGACCATGCAGGACCGTTGTCCTGGGTAATGGCCTGGGGTCCTACCCAGAGCTCAGCCCTCACCTTAGTGGCAATTTCCTGCTGAAGGTCACTCAGCCTGCCTGAGGAGACAAAACCACACAAGCTGGGACGGCTGGTTACAGCAGGGTTTCATTTTATTCCTTGTTGGTTTAAAATGGCTAATCAGCATAAAAAATACAAGGGCCTCTTGTGGAGAGGCTGGGGTCTCCCCTATTTAGAGGTCAGAACAAGGTGTCCCCTCTACCCAGCACTGTACTGATGTGGCTGAGGGGGACCCAGGGGCAACCGAAGGGCCTGGGCCTTCCACTCCTTGCTACTCCGTTTTTGGCATGTGATGAAAAATATTGCTTTTTTTGGATTCTTCTCTCCTGGCCTTTTGACCTTCATGATCAGGTTAACCATGTGAGCCAGGGGGAACCCATGGGGCTTGGCAAAGAAGCCTTCCGTACTCCCTCCCCAAGGGAGGATTAACCAGTAACCTTCTTGACCTACGCCAGCGACTTTTCCTGGTCCCTCACCCACCACCAGTATCACAGAACTGTGACCCCTTTCTTGGGGGAACCAAATGCCAGTGAGTCTAGAAAAACAGCTCCTCAGTTCTCCAAAACCTGTCCTCTTGTGACCAAGACCCCAGGCTCACCTCTCCTTAGGCCTCAGTCCTGATCACTGAGTACCAGCAGGGGGCGCTAGTTCCACAATTGGTAACTGGGACTGAAGAGGGAAGCGCTGGAAAGAGAAGTCTCTTCCGGCTGGCTGGAGGAAGGAAGAGTGAAATCCCCTCCTCCTACTATAGATAGCTATCCCACCCTCATTTTCCCATCCCAGGATAGATATATAATTTCTTTGATATTTATAATATATATATATGTACACACACACTTGATAACGCAGAAGAGGAAAAAAATAGAATCCGTAACAATAATAAAAAAAATTATTTCTGGTTTAAAAATGATCTGGTTCCCTCCAGGGCGAGCAATTGCACAAATGTCCACTGAGTCTGGTCCAGGGATTGGGGCGGGGGAAGGCTGTAAAGGAGGGGGAAGTCGGTACCCCAATCTTCCCAGCTCCCCAGCCCGCTGCATTTTAGACAGCGATCTTCATCCTCCGTGGTGTAGACGCATCTGTGCAGGGGAGAGGAGCCCGGGGAAGACGGCGGCCACCGGGGCCCTTTGGTGTAGGCATGGGGCGGAAGGCCCGAGGGCTCACACGGAAATCTCATACGTGGTGCCTCCCACCCCGGACACCTTTTTGACCCCACCCCTGGTGGGGCTGCTGAGCGGTGGCTGGCCAGGGCCAGGGGAGGCGGGGCCAAGGCTCTTGGGCTGCCCGTTGGACTTGCTGTAAGCCGTCTTGAGCTGTACTTCATCTCTGGGAAGAAATGAGACAGGTGTCAGCTGTGGCCACAACACGGCCCAAAACCTGGCTAAAAGGGAAAAAAAGACTTGTATTTGAGCCTCTTCCTGTTTTCCTGACAAGCCTAGAACGAGCCTAGTCCCACATCCCTGTCTCCCCCGCGTACCAGTACCAGGCGGTCCCTCACAGTACCCCATACGTAGTAAGGGGCGGAGTTAGCCTCCCACTTCCTGGAGAGAACTGCGGGGGCGATGCAGTGGCAGGGCCGCCTCCACGCCTGTGCGCAGGGCTTGCCGGGACTGGGGTGGCAGTGCGCAGTACTTACTTGGGCGTCAGTAGTGGCTGCAGGGCCACCTCCTCTGTCTCAGAGACACCGGCGGGGGCTTTTTGGCTACTGTAAGACATGGATCGGCCCAGGTAGGGGGCAGTGGAGCCTGGTTCAGGGGACCCTAGGCCCCGCGCCCTGAGCCCCTCTGGCTTGCCAAAACGCGGGACCACTGGCCGCCCCAGTGGAGTCTTGCCCAAGGGCGACCTCTTCGAATCGTCGGAGGAGGAGCTAGTGCGGGGGGCGTGGCCAGAGCCCGGCGTGGACTGGACGCCTGAGTCCCCCAGGCCCGGCTCCTCCTGGCCTGACGGCGGTGGGGACTGGCGCAGCAGCTTCTCTCGCTCCTGAAGGGAGGCCACGATGTGGCGCGACAGATTGTCGTAACGAACCGGTGAGGGCTCCCGATGAGCAGGGCCGGCGGCCACCAGGCGTGGGTGCCGCTCGGCCTCCCGCTGCTGGGCCAGGCGTGCCGACAGGAAGGGCGAGGTGTAGCCCAGCGGCGGCTCGGGCTCGGGGCCCGCCTGCACTGACTCAAAGTCGGGGCTGTCGGACGGGGTGAGCAGGCTGTCGTAGGACAGGCTCCCATTGCGTGTCTGGTTGGCCAGGCTCTTGTAGGACGTCGACGTGGTGCCCTCGGAGCGAATGGACTGTAGTGGGCCCAACTCGAAGCCAGTGCCCTGGGCTGACTTCAGGCTGGAGGAGCGTGAGCCACTGGACAGGGGGTCAAAGTGGAAGCTCTTGCCGAAGGTGGGCGAGCGGAAGCTCTCGGGCTCCAGGCTGGGCTCCGAGCGGTAGCTGGGGTGGCGGCTACTCTCCGCAATGGAGGTCGGCTCCTTCAGGCTGTCCCCGCGACTCAACTGAGAAGGAAGGGGAGCAGGCTCAAGATCCCTCCTGCGGCCCACACCAGACCCCGGCACCCGGGGGACCGGCAAGCCAGGACTGCCCCAAACCACAGCGAGGCCTGTGACGGGCGTCACTGGCTTAACCCCTAAAGCAGATTGAGGAATTAGGACAATACTTCACGTTAAGATGCGCAAAAAGAGGCTCAGACCCGGGTGTGAAGAGCACTGTCATCTGATAGGCTCCCTCTTCGATAAAGGACACGCTACCAAGGAAACCGCACCCGACTAATTCAACTGGCTTTCTCCTCTTCCCTCTGGCTCTTTCCTCCCAGAGGTACTAGCCCATGCCTGGCTCCCCACCCCGGAAGACACAGTACCTTGGCGCTGGAGGAGTGTGGCATGGCGGCCGACGCACTGCTGCTGCTGTAGCCGGGCCGGTATTTGTACATGGTGGGGGTTGGAGGGCTGTCCTTGCCCAGGAGGCTGCTGTCTACAAGGAGGAAGGCCGGGGCACTGCCTTACCAGAGGCACTCGTCTGCTCAGGTTCCTCAACGTGTAGGGGACAAGGTAGGAACACGTGCCCCAGCTACAGGGGAGGTCTAGGGTCCAAGCACGGTAGCACAGGCCTGTTAGCCCAGCACTCCGGGAGACTAAGGCAGGAGGATCACGAGCTCAAGCATATCGTGGGCTAGTGAGGTCCCATCTCAAAATCGAAAACAAAAAACGGGCTCAGGAGGTGGCTCGGCATAAAGGCCCTGAGGGGCTTGGTCCCCGGTACTTAAAAGAAAGTAGGGAAGCCAGCCAGTTTCACTACACAGACTAAGGACTCCTGCCACCCCAGAAGTCAAGGGAGGTGAGTCACGTGCCTGGAGGTGCTAGGAAACCCATGTGTCCAGAGGCTGACACCTTCCCATCTATCAGCCAGCCAGCAGCATCCCTCCTGTCCCAACTCCTACCTACGAGGTGTCCTTGGCACCAACGGGGGCACCTCTGCAGCTCTCGCCTGCCCTGTCACAGCTCCCAGAAGCTACCCACTCCTCCTTCCCTAACAGCAGGAGGACCTCCTGGCCCAAAGCCGCCCTTACCCTCACTGGCAGCCAGGCCAAGGTGTGTCCGTAGCCCTGTGTACCGGCTGAGGTCTGGCTTCGGAGGCGGCGGCGGCTCAGCATCTGCAGACTGGCTCTCTGTGACCTCCAGGCTTCCCTTAGACTGCACAGGAGGGAAGAAGGGAGGACTTGGAGACCAGGGCACCAGGGCAGCTCAAAGTACTACCCAGTGTCAAGAGGAATTGGAGAGCCCGTACTGTGCACTTCTAAGCTGGGACTGCAGACAACCCCAGACAGTCCCAGACAGAGGTTCCAAACGGCTTCATTCTGTTGCTTGCTCACTTCAACCACCACTGCTTGATGAGCCCCTGTCACCAGCCCTGGGACATCCTATGCTGACATGGAAATGAATGGCCTTCACTTCATGGGCTGAACTCCAGGTCTAACAAAGAAAAGAAGATCTGGACTTCAGGGCTGCTAACAGAACTGAGCCATCCCACAGAAACAATTCAGACTGACAGCACAGTCCTGGGCTGGAGTTGGGAGTTGGCGCTGGGGCTGGGGCTGGAGCTGGGCCTCAGACTCCGGGCAGTGGCCCTAGGGCAGTCCCCAGCATGGCAATGAGAATCACCAAAGCCATGGGCCTCCCCAGGTCTGCCATGAGCAAGGGAGAGGCACCAAGTCCCCTGCTCTGTCCCAGCCTCACCTTGGCTCTCCTCAGCTCACCCTGGATGCCATTATCCATGATCTTCACGGTTATCTGCCCATCGGACACTTCTGGTCGAAGGAAGGGAGGTCTGATGACAATTGTCTTCTCTTTCTTTGGTCTCCCCAGATATCTGCGTGTCAAGAGTAAGATGGCTTTCATTCATCCACTTCACTCACTCACTCACTCATTCATTTTAAAGTAGCTACCCTTTGCCTGCTGTGTATGAGTCACGTTACACACAGTGGAACCCCTTTGGGCTGGAGGAGCTGCTGCGCAGTGGAGAGCAAACTCCTGATTCGATGCTCAGCAGCAAAGGACAGTCCCGCTAGGTGCCACCAGCGCACAGTGCAGCACCAAACCCCTCTGCACTTCCCTAAGAACTGCAGCAGGGGAGGCCTTTGTGAGCAAGCTCTACCGCAAAGCCCTCAAGGAAGTCCTACTTATTTTCAGCTCTTGGTAACATTAGCCAGGCACACCCCCACCCCACCCCAGAAAAGGCAAAGTCACAGGGCCAGGTAAAGGTTAGGTACAACTCCTCACATTCTACAACAGACACCCCCTCCTGTTTGCCACCAGTATCCCACACCAGGACAAAAAGAAAGAGACCCAAGTTTGGGAAGAAAGAATGCTGTCCTAAGGGGCCGTATACCTCGGCGCTGGAGAACTGCAAAGGACGCGGCTCACATTGTTACAGCAGCCATTGGTGAAGGGGTTCACACCACCCCGAAATTTACCCGTAACCTAGAGGCAAGAGGAGAAGCACAAAATCAACCAAGCCAGAGGACCCTAATCTCCAAAGACCAAAACACGAACAAGGAGCACACTGTTCTGCACCAACTATCTGGGAGATGTAAAAGTAAGCAAAATGCAAACATCCCATCAAAAGCTTACACGTGGGATAACTAAGAACAGGGACTCTAGAGTCCTCAAGTCGAATCCCAGAGACCTGGTGGCAGATGTCTGAACCTAAACATCAGTTTCCTTATGTAAAACAGGACAGTTTTCTGAATGTTCACCGAGATCACCTGCAGATACTCAAGTCCCTTATATAAAATGGCATAGGACCTCCATATAACCTCTGCAGATCTCATACACTCTAATCACCTCTTGGCTGTTTACAATACTTGATACAATTTCAATGTTATGTAAATAACTGTGATGTCATATTATATAGGGAATGACCAAAAAAAGGTGTGTATCCATTACAGACATGACTTACTTTGGGAGCACACGCCGCCCGCAGTTGCCAGAGTGCCCAAATGCAGACCCCAGATATGGTGGGCAGCTGTGACAGGGCCACGATTATACGCACAAGACAACTCTGCTTTAGGCAGCACTCCCAGCTCCATGAGGACTGGTCCAAAAATACACGTGTAGCCTCAACTGCCCACTGCTGGGCATCCACCAAATGGTGTTGGCTAAGACCTGTTCTCTCACTCACTGAGGAACCACGTCAGCTCCTCTCTGGCCACTAATCAGTGCTTCAGCATAAAAAAATATTCCTTCCAAGCTGGGCTGAGTGGCACAGGCCTGTAATCCCAGCCCCCACGGGCGCTGAGGTGGAAGGACCAACCTGGGCAATTTAGTCACTTAGTGAGACTGTCTCAAAAATCAAAAGGGACTGGGGGCATAGTTTAGCAGTTAAAGTGCTTGCCTAACAAGCCCAAATCCCTAGGTTCAATTCCCCAGTACTACCTAAAATTTAGCCGGTATGGTGGTGCATAACTGTAATCTCAGCACTTGAGAAGATGAGGCAGTAGAATTGCTGTGAGTTCAAGGCCAGCCTGGCCTATACCATCAGCTCAAGATCAGCCTAGACTATAGAGTAAGACCCTGTCCCAAAAAATAAAAGAAACAGAAGAAACAGGCTGTATACAAAGGTCCTGGGTTCAATCCTCAGTACTGCAAACACAAAACAACTCCTTCCCCTTCCCCTTTGCTCTGACCCATCAAGACAGCTGAGGCACACTGCTCTGCAGGTACCGCCATACCTGCTCATTGGTTGTACGTCCCCTGGCCACCAGCACCACGTGAAATCCTGTGAGGCCAGCGACCGGGATGAAGAATAAGCCAGCCACACACATCACTGCCATTCTGAGGCCAAGCAGTCAAGGAGCATGGAGCAAGGTGAGCCCACCTTCCCCGACCCCCATGCAGCCACGTCTGCTCCAACCTCCAACATACATGACCCCTCCATCATGCCCACCTCCCAGAGGCCTTGTAGGATACGTGACAGCCGTGCGGACCCCTGAGAGTTCCTCTATGTGGTAGAGGACATAGAGGAGGCCAAAACCAAACACGCCCACAATGTGGGCCGTCAGGGAGAGGAGGAAGAGGAAGAAGTAACGGTAGTTCCGGCGCCCAATGCAATTGTTCACCCAGGGGCAGTGATGGTCAAACTCCTAGAGGCAAAGAAACGCAGAATGAGAGATGCCCCGGGCTGCAGAGCTCACCACGCCTGCCAAGGAGCAGAGCCGGTGTCAGGACACGAGTGCTACTTCCCGAAAACGGTCAACCCTGCAGCTGCACACTTAAAAACACAACTCAGTAAAAGAAAAGCCAAAGGCCCTGCATGGTGGTGCAGGCCTGTTATCCCAGCACTTGGGGAAGCTGAGGCAGGAAGATTATATGCTGGAGCCCTGTGTGGGCAACTTAGGAGACCCTGTCTCAAAATCAAAATTTAAAGAGTGGGCTGGGGATGTGGCTCAGTGTAGAGGCCCTGGGTTCCATCCCTGGACACACACACACAGAAATACACCACAACTGAATACACGGGTGAACGCGCAGGTTCGCAGGTTCACGTACCTCTCTTACTCCACACTGTCTATAAGGGAAACTTAGAGAGCTGGGTCAAAAGCCACAGTAATTTCTTTTTTGCAAGCAAGGTCTCACTCTGCAGTCCAGGCTGGTGCTGAACTCTCTACGTAGCCCAGACTGGCCTTGAACTCACAGCATTTTTCCTGCCTCGGCCTCCCAAGTGCTGGGAATACAGGTGTGCGCCACCACACCTGGCTTATGTGGTGCTGGGAATTAAACCCAGGGCCCTGCACTTACTAGGAAAATGCTTTACCCATTGAGCTACACACTGCCCTTCCACCCCACCTACGTTCTCAAAACTTTATCCTAGGTGACCAAAGGGACTAAAGTCAAGCGGCTTTGCAAAACATCCCAGATTCATGAGGAAATGCACTGTAGGAAAGTCTGGCAGGCAGCTGCTTGCTGCTAAGCAAAACAGACTGAAGAAAGGGTTAAAAAGACGACACTGCTTGCCTCCATCCTGCCCTCCCTGCTCCGAATTCTCAAGGCAGGAAGGAGGTGGAACTGATCAATCACGAAGACCTCTCCTTTCAGGAGGCCTCACTGGATACTTAACTCCCCTACGGCATGGTGCACCACATCTACTGAAATGCGGGCAGGGGTGACTTTTTTTTTTTTAACGGATTGGGAAGACGGTTGTCAGAAATTTACACAGGGTAGACTTCTTTAGGACTTATTTAGTTTTTAAATTGTTGAATTCACTGCTTGTTCCATAACATTATAAATAATGTATATCTGAAGACAGAGAGCCTGTAATGTTCTTCAGATTAAATGAAGTGTGAGACAGTTTGTGGAGTGCTTCCTACTTAACACATAGCCCACCACAGGTGCAGAGTTGCCAAAATGTGACTCCTGGAGAGGAGAGGGGGCACTGAGCCACCACCTGTAATTTCTTTGCATTTACACTGAAGGTAACCAGAGAAAGGTCAACAGGGCTTAAATAAGGAGAGAATGTAACTAACTGTACATCCTAAGAACTAATGTCGACATTAAAGGTTCTGGATATACCAAGCAAAACAAAACAAAACAAAACAAAAAGACAAGACAGAGGAGGACAACCACGAAGAGAAAGGTAAGTAAAAGTTGACAGCAGCAGGACGGTGGGGTGGCAGCAAGAGAATGCAAAGCTAGGACGAGAGCTGCAGCACAGGCCACGGGCAGGAGGGCAGAGCTAGGGTCCGGGCACCCACGCAGCACTGAGCGGGAGCAGGATGAGCCTGCCGGCCTGCCGTGGGCCTGAGCCGGTGACTCCGGGGCGGCGGGGCGCACGTTCCCGCAAGCTCTCACCTCTACGCAGTTGTCGCAGACGCTGCAGTGGGAGCAGCGCGGGGGCCGGTAGAAGCGGCAGGTGGCGCACCATTTCATGCGCACCTGGATGCCCTTGATCTCCACCGTCTTGTACAGGGGCGCTCGGAAGTCGTCTTCTTTGTCCTCATCCTCCTCAGCTGGGGACAGGAAAAGTCAGCTGAACACCACCATATCAAGGGCTGCAGGGGGCCTGGAGGAGACCTGGCCAGCGGCACTAGGAGCCACGCCAGGCCACCAAGGGCCAGCTCCGCCCAACCGCAGGCAAGTTTGAGGAAGCCATGGACTTGTGCTGGGAAGTGGGGTTCAGGAGAGGCCAACCCAGAGGGAGCGATTGCTGGCCTGCACATGCCAATAATCTCTGCTTCACATATCATGAAGACATTTTTAACAGAAACAGCATTTACATATCAACATACATACACAATGAGTTTGCACCAGCAAGTATGTGATCCAGGAGAGCAGTTAACATCACCTTGTTCTCCACATCCAAATCGCTTACCCAAAATGACTTCTTATTACACAATTTACTTTCTCCATGTTTTGAGACCGGGCCTCACTGGAGAGCCCAGGCTGCTCTCGAACACACAGCCTTCCTGCTTCACCCTGCTGAGCACCGCAATTCCATTTTGCACGGGCACATTTAGCTACATAGGGATGTTAGTACGGTCACTCTAGACCTAAGGAGCCTTTCTCTGAATTTTCAACTATCACAAACCAACCCATTTCAAAGCCTAAAGACATTATTTGCTTTCTCACTTACTGTGACCAATTTAAAAACACAGAAGGAAAAAGAAATGATGGTGTGGGAATTAAAAACTGCTGGTCCCAGCACCTGAGGAGGCTGACGCCAAAGGGAGGACAGCAAGCTGAAGCCCAGCCCAGGCAGGTCAGCCGCTTTGTTAGTTATTTATTTATTTATTTATTTATTTATTTATTTATTTTTGAGGCAGGGTCTGGCTGTGTAGCCCAGGCTGCTCCTGAACTCAGGATGGAACCCAGGCTGGCCTTGGACTCTGCCTCAGACTCCAGCTACAGGTGTGCGCCACCACGCCCGGCTTTAAGTAGTGCTGGGGAATGGAGCCCATGGCCTTGCAATCGCTAGGCAAGTGCTTTTAACTGCTGTGCCCTTGCTCCAGCCCAAGTCTGCCACTTTGTAAGACCTGGACGATGGGGGCAAGAGACAGCAGCTCAGCACGAAGGCCCGGGTCCAATCTCCAGTACTAAAAAGGAGAGACACAAAGTACAGATACGTGGTACGTACAAATCTAATACAGACAGATAAACATAGACATACAGAAAAAAAATTTGTTCTTTCTTCAAGTCCAGGGTTCATACTAAGCTAACCCCCCAGTCCATATCTTACTTTTGATTTTGAAACAAAGAGCTAAAGGTGTAGCTCAGTGGTTAAAATGCTTGTCTGGCATGCACAAGGCCCGAGGTTTGACTCCCCAGCACCATATAAAAATTAGCTGGACATGGAGGCACACTATAATCCCCAGCACTCAGGACGCTGAGGCAGGAAGATTGCCAGGAGGCAGAAGGGCGGTCTAGGCTACAGAGAGTTCAGAACCAGCAGAACCACTCTACATAGCAAGACCCTGTCTCAAGAAGAAAAAAAAGGGGGGGGCCGGGATTTTGAGACAAGGTCTCACTAAATTGCCCAGGCTGAGCTCCTGCCTCCGCCTCCCAGCGTTGGGATATACAGGGCTGAGGATGTAGCTCAGTAGTAGAGTATCTACGAAGCATGTACAAGGCCTTGAGTTCAATCCTCAGCACTGCAAAAAAATTTTTTTCAGGGGCTAGAGGAATGGCTCAACAGTGAAAGCACTAGGCAAGCGCTAAGTCAAGTGCTAAGTACCCGGATTCAATTCGCGTATCTGTAATCCCAGCACTCAGAAGGCTGAAACAAGAGAAGATTGCCAAGGCCAGCCTGGGCTCCATCCTGAGCTCAAACCTTCCTGGGCTACAGAACAAGACCCTGTCTCAAAGTAAATAAGTAAATAAATAAATAAATAAATAATCTTTTAAAATTTGGAAGGAGGGCCAGAGTAAATAGCACAGCAGTCAAAGCACTTGCCTAGCAAGTGCAAGGCCCTGGGCTCAATCCCCCAGCACCACATACACTTGGCATGATGGCGCACGCCTGTAATCCCAGCACTTAGAACGCCAAGACAGGAGGATTGTTGTGAGTTCAAAGCCAGCCTGGGCTGCACAGCCTGGGCTACAAAGTGAGACCCTGTACCAAAATACATAAATACATATATAACACACATACTGGAAGGAAACATAGCACTATATAAGCCCATCACTGAGTTGTGAAATCATAGGCTACATGTCTTTTCAGTACTTCCTATATAATCAATAAACACTTTTTTAATTCTTGTTTTTTTTAGACAAGATCTCACTATATTGCCCAGACTGGCCCCAAACCTGGGCTCAAGCAATCTTTCTGCCTCAGCCTCCCAAGCAGTTCCAACTCCAGGTGTGTGTACCACCTCAGACCAAAATCTTTAATTTTTCTTTTGATGAAAAAAATTCCAACACTTATTATTTTGAAATCTCTGATCCTTGTGCCCAAAGTGGGCTCTTTCTCCCCTTAAATAGGGCTCTGAGCCAGGTATGGTGGTGCACACCTATAATCCCTTCATTCAGGAGGCAGAGGAAGGAGGATTACCATGAGTTCGTGGCTCCACAGTGAGTTCAAGACCACCCTGGACTAGACTGAGACCCTGTCTCAAAAAAAATCATTTTGATTATACTTACAGCCCATCACACAGTGTGTTCATCCTAATCGCTTCTCCCTTTGACCCAGCTATTGAAAGCAGTTTTTAAATTCTTTTAATTAGCATGTATTTGCAATAAATAGTAACAATCATCTTGATAAACTGGCATACTCACAAAATGCATCTTGATCATTTTCACTTCCCCTTCTAGTCCTTTTCCCTCTCTACAAAACCTATCTTCTGACTTTCCTCCATATCTTCCACTTTTTCTCATATTAGAGAAACCATATATTTAACCTTCCATTGCCTGATTCATTTCACTAAACATAATGGTCTCAAGGTACATCCATTTTCCTACAAATAACTCAAATTTTTCTTTTTCTTTCTTCTCTTTGAGGCACAGTCTCACTACATAGCCCAGGCTAGACTTGAACCCACAGCATTTCTCTTGCCTCAGCCTCCCCGAGTGCTGGGATTACAGGTGTGTGCTCTCCAGAATTGTGCTGCTATAAACAAGGGTATACACGTATCAGTCTCATATGATGACTTTAACTCTTTTGGGAAGACACCCAGAAAAGGTATAGCTGGGTCAAGTGGGATACCTATTTCGAGTTTTCTGAAGAACCGCCATACTGCTCTCCGTAACAGTTGTACCAATTTATAATCCTGCCTCACTAGCATTTGTTTTTTGAGTTTCTTCTTTTAAGACAAGGTTTTCCTTTGTAGTACAGGCTGGCCTACAACTCAAGGCAATCCTCCTGCCTCAGCCTCACAAGTTGTGGGATTTCAGGCATGTGCCACCACGCCCAGATAGCATGTGGTGCTAGGGTATCAAAGCCAGGACCTCATTCTTCCCAGTAAGTGCTCTACACACTGAGCAATGCCCCAGCCCTGTTTCTTGAGTTCTTGATACCAGTCATTCTTCCTGGCATCAGATGGACCTCGGAGTTGTTGATGGCTAAAGACTGAAAGCAGTGACTCTGAGAAGGGCCAGCTGAGCCTGGCACGGCAGCAGAGGCCTGTGATCCCAGCTCCTGAACAAGGCCGAAGAAGGACATGGAAAGCTGGGGCCCAGCCTGGGCTACTCAGCAGCTCAGCAACACCTTGTCTTAAATATGCAGTGACAAGGGGCTGGGGCTAAAGCTCAGCATGAAGGCCCTGTGCCCAATCCCATGGCCTTCTTACACCTATGAACATACAAGACAGGCCCCTGAGACATCAGGAGCACTAAGGTCCCGGCATCTGCCGTGTGAAGATGGTGTGTCCCCTGGGGCAGGACCAGAGTGTGTGATCCTCCCCCGACGCTGTCTTCTGACCATCCAGCCTCACGACGTCCCACCTCCCTGGGCTGGCTCGCAGGCACCCCCCCCCCCCACCTCCCACCCAGGAGTGGCGGCTGCCGGTCTCTGCATATTTCCAACACACTCCCCCTCTCCAAGCTCACCTGAGCGTGCCACTTCTGCGGCGGCTTCTCACCACTCTCTGGGTCTCGCTCCTCAGACTGCTACAGACACGCTCAGGCTTTCTGTACCCCAAGAAGACCCCTCCTTTCCCCTGCAAGATACGACTCCATCTTGAGCCTTCTTTGCTCACTTCTTCAAAGAATTTTAATACTGCCTTCTATCTACACCATTATAATTCAGTAATTTATATTTCTTTCTCATGCATATAAAAATATACTATTAAAGCTACTATTAATCATTTTTAGTTACCAAAACAATGGGAAATTTTTACTTTTTATTCCATTAGCATTCTCCTAATTTTTGATACTGCCAACTGAAGCTGATTCTGAAGTTAGCTACTTCATGAATTTCTCTTTGTCTCGCTGTCTCCCGATCTCCTCCTAGTAACCCTCCCTGTTCCATCTCTCTTCAATGGCCTCTCCTCCTCCTCTACACATTATAAAAACATCAGTACTGATCAGGTCTAATCTCAGCTCTTTCCTATTCTCACTCTACTTTCTCGACCCATGGTCCTCAACTCTTTCGGTGCCAGGGACCAGTTTGGTAGAAGACAATACACCCACAAACAGGGTGGCGATGCAGGACGGCACTGGCACCAGCTTCCTTGCCCCAGGTCCACCACAGATCATCAGGCATTCGGCTTCCATAAGGAGCACACAACCTACATCCCTCACATACACAGTTCACAGTGGAGTTCACATTTCTTTAAGAATCTTTTCTTTTCCCCATGAAAATCTGATGTCTCCGCTGATCTGACAGCAGGTGAAGCTCAGGCAGCAAATTAACGCAAGCAATGGGAAGTGGTCATAAGTATGAAGATTCACACACTGGTCTACTGTTTGCATCTTCTTGTGTGTGCCAGTCTCTTAACAGGTCATGAACTGGTATGGGTCCATGGCCCTGGGGTTGGGGACCCTTGTTCTAGACTATCTCAAGAATACGCTTTCAAATAACCCATGGACGAAGATTCCTAAATCATGATCTTTGACTCTGACTACTCAATTGTCCACTAGGAGATTCTATCTAGATGACCCATAAGTATCTCAGTTTTGTCTGGGCCTGGGAACAGAGTGACTGTCTAGAATGTGCTAGGTACTGGCCTCAATTCCTAGCACCACACACAAACAAAGAGCTGGGATGTAATTCAGTGTCAGCACATGCCTAGGATATGTGAGTCTCTGGGTTCAAATCCATTATTGAAAAGTGAGAGAAAAGAAAAGGAAAGGAAAGGAAGAAAGGAGGGAGGGAACAAGGAAAAAAGAGGAGGGAGAGGAAGAGGAGAGAGGTGAGGAAAGAAAAGACGGAAAGCAGCAGCAGCAGCAGAAAAATCAACCAGAGCCAGGTATGCTGGTGCACTACCATCCCAGCACTCTGCAAGGCTGAGGGAGGACAATCACAAGTTCAATCCCTGCCTGGACAATTTAATGACAGGGCAAGACCCTGCTGCAAAATTACAAAATAAAGAACTGAGGAAGTAAGAAGGCCCTGGAGTCAAGCCCCATTACTAAAAATAAATAGATACGTGACTAAAGAGGCAGTATGTCCAAGGGTCTTCCCTTTGTATCTGCTCATCTCCTATAATTCATACTGTGATTCATAAAAATCAACATCTGTTATGGTTTGGATCTGGAATATCCCCCAAAAGACTCATGCATGTGGTTGTAATGGATTGTCTATGGAATTGGGAGACTGGAACCTAGTCTGGAGGGGTGTATCACAGGCATGTAGTGGGGGCTCACCACACCTTCCACACCCGGATCCAGGAGGGGCTGGTCACTGGGAGGAGACCTGGAAGGATATATAAGCTGCTTCCTGCCTTCCTCGGAGGACTGGTCTCAATTCGCCTTGACTTGGCTGCCTGTGTGTGATGTCGTGAGAAGCTGCCTCCACCTCTGCCTCTGCCATGTACTTTTCCTGCTGCCGGCCGCCCCTGAGTGGACTGTGACCTTCTGAAACCGTGAGCTAAAATAAACCTTTCCTCCCCTAAATTTGTGCATGTCGGGTATGGAGTCACAGCAACGGAAAAGTAACTGAGACAGCATCCAACCTAGGTCACAACATTATCTCAGGAGCCCTGGCGCTGCCCTCTGCCGACACCTCTAGCCCATCAGGCTCAGCCCTGCTTGGCTGTGAAGGCCACACCCAGTGAGCACTGGGGGGCAGGGGCCACACATTCCCCTATTCGCTCTGCCCCAGGAAGAGGCAAGAAGCAATTCCGCTGAGTTTACATCTGAAAAATCTGTAAATCCAGCTTTGAATTCAAGTTCTCATCTGATTCGTGTCATTGCCACAGCAACCCACAAGTCCTTGTATATTTCTAGAAGGATTATTTTTTACCGGGCCTCATAGTGCAGGCCTATTATCACAACATGCTGGGAGACTGAGGCAAGAGGATCACTAGTTCAAACCCAGCCTAGACAAGTAAAACTGCTTCAAAATCAAAAATAAAAATGGAGGACTGGAGGAATAGCTCAACAGTTAAAGTGCTTGCCTAGCAAGCGCTAAGCACCTGGATTTAATTCCCCATACCACATAAACTGGGCATGGAGGTGCACACCTATAATCTCAGCACTCAGGAGGCCAAGACAGGATGACTGTCATGAGTTCAAGGCCAGTGTGGGCTACACAATGAGCTCAGAACCAACCTGGAATACAGAGCACATCGCTGCCTCAAATTAAAGTAAAATAACATAACGTAATGTAACGTAACATAACATAACATAAATATGGGCTGGGGTATAGTTCAGAGGGGCCCAATACCACAAAACAAAAACTATTTTTTTATAAAAAGAAATTTTCTCCCATGATTTCTTCACTTAAAGACCTCAAGTTAGGGCTTGCGGTGGGACATAGCTCAGGAGTTAAAGCACTTGCCTCTCAAGCACAAAGCCCTAGGTTCAATGCCCCAGCACCACATAAGCTGTAGCGGCATCCACAACCTGTAATCTCTGTGTTCAGGAGGCTGAGGCAGAAGGGTCATTAGTTTGAAGCCAGCCTGGAGTACATGGTGAGCGTCCATTTCAAAAAAGAAAACAAAACAAAAAGTTGCCCCTCCCTTCTACCTACTTGCTGAAATCTTTCCCACTGCTTTTCACGGCATCCTCAGTTTCCCTGGACAGGCAGAACTGCATTTTCTTTACATTCTCAGAGGACTGTGCTCAGGGCTTCACTCTTCCACTGCATGGGTATCTCTGGACCCACCACTGCCACCCAACCCACACACTCTCAGTAAATCTCTGTGGAATAAACAGCTCAAAATCAAACACTTGACCCGGAGTGAATCAAACCCCTAGAAGTTACAATGTGTATTTCTGAGGACCCAGGCCTGATTCTCATCAGACTATGACAGTATCCCATTCTCCTAGAACTCCAAAGGCCCAAGACCAACTGTGTCCACCCAAGCAATGTTTTTAAAGTCAAGAAGCTTCCAAGACAGAAGAGACTTTACCTCGAGGGAAAATCCCTGGGTCCATGAAGGTGGCCATGCTGAAGTTGGCCAGCACGAAGAGGAACATGACTGCATTGTAGATGGGCACTGCAGGTGACACAGACAGGCTGAGTCCTGGACACCTGCGCAGATGCAAAAGAAAACCTGTGAGGGTCAGCCCAAAGCCAAGCCTGATGGTGCAGCCCTCCTGCATCCCAGCACTTAGGGAGGGGGAGACAGAAGAACTTCAAATTCCTACAGAGTGAGAACCTGTCTCTTAATAAAAATTAAAGGGGCTGGGGGTGAAACTCAGTGCAAAGACCCCTGGTTCTGTCTCCAGTATAGCCAAAAAAAAAACCCCTCTCTATATAAATGTAGCGTGGTTTGCCTTTGCTGTCCTAAATTATCAGTTTTTATCTTTTCCATCAAGTGACCCAGCATCCCTTGGATCTGATCATCCTAAACAAAGATAAGAGACACAGAACATCTTTTATCTTAAATTCTCATATTAAGCTCTGTGTTCCTCAAATTTATTCTTCCTAGATCTGTCCATCTATTCTGGAATGCATCCTTACTGCCCGCCTAGCCCAATAAGAGACCTAAGGCTGACCACGTCACCAGCACCTGCTACAATCCCTTCTGTGTGGCAGCCCCAGGCTCTGGATCCCTGCCATGTCCCACTGACCTGCACACTGGCTCAGGGCATGGGACACCACGTGCCCCTCTGATCCCTGTCCCCTTCCCAGCTGGCTCACAACCAGTTCCTTCCCTGCGCTAGAGACACTTCCAAGAATGTATTCAACAAGAGGCCAATTCTCAAGATTGAGAAATCTAAAAAACACAGACAAGTATCAAGTCAGAAAGAACTAGACCCTTCCCCAATGACAAAATGTACAGAAATAGTGAGGAAGGAAAAAAAAAAACAAGCCACAGGATATCAGACCAAAGTAGCTTTAAATCTTGCAGGAAAAAGAAAAAGAATATTCCAGAAGGAATATTCAGTATCCCATAACATTCAAGTCACGGTAACTTATCTCTCATTAAAAGAAATAAACTGGGAGCCTAATGGCACAGACTGACAGTCCCAGCACTCTGGGAGGCTGAGGTCAGAGGACCACACACTCGAGCCCAGCCTAGGCAATTTAGTGACTTCGGAGACCCTGTCTCACAATCTAAAAGTGAAAAATGTGCCAAGGAGCTGAGGGCGCAGCTCAGCAACTAGAAAACTTACCTAGCAAGCACAAGGCCCCAGGTTCAATTCCTCAGCACCACTTAAACCAAGCATGGTAGCGCATACCTGTAACCCCAGCACTCGGGAGGCTGAGGCAGAAGGACTGCTGTGAGCTCAAGACCAGCCTGTGAGGCCAGCTACACAGTGAGTTCAGGACCTGCCTGCACCACAGAGCAGAGACCCCGTCTCCAAAAAAAGGGGAGGGAGCCCTCAGGATATAGCTGACTGTGAAGGCTCTAGGGTTCCATCCCCAGTGCCACAAAAACGAATGTGTGACTGCGTGAATGACAATACTCGCAGGCAGAGCAAGGCTCAGGCCTGCTGAAGCCAGTCCCGTCAGTCAGGAGCGCTTCCGAAGACCCCTCCGCTGGGTCCAACATCTCAGAGCCTGGCTGCATCCACAGCACCAAGCACCCTCGCCGCTGCCTCGGCTCAGGAAGAACTTCCCTCGGCAAGACTCCCTAATCTGCTTTCCGGCTGAGAACTTAATCTCCAGAATCAGGACAGCATCTGTCCTTGTTCCTTTTAACTGCACCAGTCAGAAGGAAGGAAGGAGAGGAGGAAGGGACTCGAGAGGACCAGTCCGCAGCAGTCCCAGACTGGCAAGAGTGGTGATCCACCCCCTCAAAACGAAGGCCCAGCCCTGAGCAGGCACGCAGGGAGGCTGGAAGCACGGAGCTCCTCAATGTAACACAAATGAACCAAGCCCAGGAGACAGAGCGCCTCAGCTGCCTTTATCGGCCCTGTCTACCCCAAACTCTACTCATCTGTTCATTCACAAAAGCTGAAGCCAGTGTTTACTGTGTGAGGATTTTCAGACAGTAAATTGCAGTTAACTCTGATTCTCACAATAGATCGGTACTTGATTAGGAGCCAAAATAATGAAACTGAAGGCAGAACACCAATTTCCAAGAAAAGTCAGACCTTGGGTCCTAGCTCTCCACTGTCACCAAAGTCCCTAGGAAGCCACTCCCTCTAAGTTCTGCAAGTCAGAAAGGATGTCCCCACACCTGTGCTGGCTCAGGGTGGGATTCCAGGAGGAAGAGTCCTGCCCAGCCTCACCCAAAGCCTGACCTCCTGGCTTCCTCAGGAGGGAGGGAGGGAGAGAAACTGAAAACCAGTCATGGGGTGGAGCACCCCCTGGCACTGAGCTGTCGCTTCAGTTTCCGCCTGGGAAAGAGGAGAAAGGGTGACTCACTGCACTCCTACAGCCCAGGAAGATAATTAGAAGGGAAAAATAAATTAAATCCTTAGAACACAGACGTACCAGGATTTAAGATTTCCTACACTGACTACAGTGGCCTCTGGTACTTCTGGCAGGACAAGAGTGGATCTTCCATCCCAGAAGGAAGCTGACGTGGGCAACCAGGCCCTGGGAACTCGGGCACTGACCTTTCAAGCCCACTCTTTCCTCAGTTCATTTCCAAACAAAGTAACTCAGTCCATGCCTCAGGTGTCCTGCCAACCCAACTCTGAGCGCTGCCCTTTCTTTACCCTACAGCCTCACAGGTATTAACCCATCCCAACTACAGGGCAGAATCCTGAACTGACTTCCGGCATCTGGTACCAAGATCAAGCCCACACCACAGTGGTGGATCTACACGTGACACAGCACCTCGATGTCGAGCAGTATCTGCTCCATCTGCTCCTGCGACAGGCCTCTGGCCTCCCCTCTCAGTCTTCCAGCTAGAGGCGCCCGCTGGAGGGGCACGAACGAGCAGGGCTGAGAGGCCTTCCTGGGCTTCCGGGTGCCCACCCCAAGCAGCCTGTCTGAATGTGCCGCCTTTGACAGAGGGAGGAGTGGGGCACAGGAGGAGCTGTTGGGGCTTGCCCTCACACCCGCACTCATCACAGAGCTGCGCAGGGAGTGCCCGGCCCCAAGGCTGGCTGAGTCACTGCTGGGTTCCAGGCCTGCCCCACCCCGGGCAGAACAGGTTCTTCTGCCCACCCATCTGGCACTCCTGTTTCCCAGGCCAAATAAAATAGAGTGGGGGCTTCAAACATTCATGGTCCTGAGGCCCAAGGGACTCCAGGACTCTCAAGACAAAGACAAAGCTCCTGAAGAACAGGGTGGTGTGTCGCACTGGCGCCCAGCGCACACCTGTACTCCTGCGGAGAGAAGCAGGACGTGGACCCCACTGTCTGCCCGGAGGGTCCTCATCTGCAATGCCTTGTTTCAGGATTCCATGAGGGACTGGAGACATAGCTCAGCAGTTAGGATCGCTTGCCTAGCAAGCACACGCCCAGGTTTTACTCCCCATCACTATATAAACAAGGAATAGTGGCACCCACCTGTAACCCCAGCCCTCAGGAGGCTGAGGCAGGAGGACTGCCATGTGTTCAGGACCAGCCTGGCCTGTTACAATAGTGAGTTCAGGACCCGCCTGGGCTACAGAGTGAAAACGAGACTGTCTGTGCTCTTATAGTAAGAGGGGTAAGCTTCTCTTAAAACACCTGAACACCTGCTTTGTAGCTAGTCGTGGCAACACACACCTATAGTCCCAGCTCCTTGGAGGCTGAGGCAAGAGGAGGGCACGCTGGAGGTCAACCTAGCCTACATAGTGAGTAAAAGTCATCCTGGACTACACAGTGACACCTGACCCCCACAATCCCTTGGCTTGTGGTGATTCTGAGACCCAGACGTCCCCGCAACGAGCACTTGGTACAGAACCTGCACACTGGCTCCCGGACAAGAAAACCATGTGGGACAGAAGGAACCACACCTGCTCAGTGAAGGCGGCACATCATGAGGAGGCTCCCATGAGACCAGTGCTGTCACCTCTGCAATTATGGGGAAACCGGGGCCAGCCACTGAGTCTGCCCAACTCTCCATGGATAAAAGGGCTGAAAAGGCCAGAGGCAGAAACTAAAAGGAAGCGACACCCCTACAGGACATCAGACAGGCCTGATTTTCATCCTGGGGTCACCTGAACCAGAGATCTCCCCTCACCTACACACTCGCCAGCCTTAGACATGGACATGACTTCACACACAGCCAGGGGAAACGTGGAGAAGATCAGCTGGATGGCTTCAAAGGGTGCCGCCAGGAGCCCTGAGGTCTCAAGTGATCCCAAAAAGGAGGTACCAAGTAGCCGGGCCCCACGGAACCATGGCATTCCTACTTTGTGCTTTACATAACGTGTCACATTGCTTAAATAAATTTCTCTGGGTCAATGTCCTCATTACAGGGAGGAACTGAGTCCACAAAGGTTAATTAACTTTGGCAGTCAATGTCCCAACCCCAGACTATGCTCTTCCGTGATGCCCCTCTTCCAGGTGCAGGCGTCTTATCTGTGGCAGATGAGGGTCCAGATGTAGCATCTGTAATTTCAATCCAGGACCCAAAGGGACAGGGCAGCTTACCAGAGACAGCCTCCCCAGAGCCCCTCCGGCGCTGAGGTGCTGGACAGCCTCTAGGGCGAAGGGCAGCTCCGGCTCTGAGGGAAGCCGATTGCTCTAGCCAGCCTTCCCAGGGCAGATCACTACATCTGTGACGCCCAAATGGTAACTTCCACTCAAGGCTTTCCCCACGTGACAAACACCAAGGGTAAATTGTTCCTAATTACCTGAAGCCCACATGCCTCCACTAATTATGCCTGCCAGCTGAAAGGGACAGCACCTCCTTCTCCTATCCTCTAGGTCCCAAGGGAATTCCCACCTGAGCCCTGCACTGATATAGGGACAGCCAGGTGCAGCCCAAGAACAGGAGGATGAGAGACAGTAACAGGGTCACACCTCACATCAGGCTGGCTCAGAGCCACCCTCTTAGCTCTCCACTTGAAACCACGAGCTTTCTTCAGTTGTGAATGGTTTTCAACAAAGGGGTCTCCGAGGAACGGAATCTCAACAGAGGAGGTCCGCACAGCAACAGTGCTGAGGGAGCCACTATGGTCAGGTGAAAGATATGAGACTTTCCAAGGTGCCAAAGGCTGGGTGACAATAAGACAAAGTGTTCACACCTCCACCAGGTGGATAGAGGGCATCTTGGGGAGCAAAGAGGGCCCAGAGCAGGTCCTCTGGAAACTAATGCCAGTGGAAACTTCATCTATGGCCTGAAGCTTTTCTAATTTCGGATTAGAGAAGTAATGGGTTTTTTGTTTGGTTGGTTTGGTTTGATTTTTGAGACAGGATCTTGCTCTGTAGTCCAGTCTGATCTCCTGAACCTACTAAGCAGCCCAAGCTGGCCTTTAACTCATGGCAATCTTTCTGTCTCTGCCTCCCAAGTGCTGTGATTACAGGTATGTGCCATTAAGACCAGTTTACGTGACACTGGGGAATCAAATTTAGGGTCTTGTGCTTGCTGAGCAAGTGCTCTAATCGCTGCTACTCCCCCCGCCCCTAGAGGCAGTAATTCCAAACTAAGTTGACAAAGTCCTCCAACATCTTTTTTCCTGGAGCCAACAGATCCCGGAGCTCAGAGAAATCCTACTTTACTCACACCAGAGAGTAAGAAAGTAGGTTAAACAGCTTCAACTATCAGTTGGGGAAACATCTATGTCAGTATTACGCCAGGCAAACTGGTATAACCAGCCAAACTCTTCACTGGTTCCAGATTAACAAATTAAGACCAAGGATTCTGCATGACCTGTCTTAAGAACACTTTGAAAAAGAGAAACTTACTCCTCTGAATATCCCAGCTTCTCCAAAGGCTTCGCCTCAAAGAATATGGACAGATCTCCTCCATGGAGGTCTGGGGGTACAACTTGATCTGGGGCAGACCCTTCGGACCCACCACCACAGCTGCTCTAAGGACACTAAGATACAACACAAATGTTCCTTGGCTCAAATTCTGATAATGGCCATGAGAGAAAAAAACCAGAAAAACCCAACCCGGGTTCTGACACTGGAGACTCATACCTCTTTACTGGCAGTCAACACAAGAAGGACAGAATCCTGCACATTCTGAGCTGAAGCAAGAGAAAAAGGAAACAACAAGGCAGACCAAGAAGCAGCACCTTTGGACCCCTGGACTTGGCTGGTGTGGTCTGGTGCAGAACTGGGGGCCAAAAAATCTGCTTCTCCTTCTGATCGGAGGAGTGAGAAGCAGGCTGTCATTAGGCAGTAAGTCAGTCTGTCCTGATTTAAGAACTACAGAGAAAGGTATCAGTAACACTTTGTCAATTCTTCTGGCCACATTTCTTAGAATCCCTTTTGGTTTCTGAAGTTCAATTCTGGAGGTTTTTCCCCCCTCCTGTCTTAGATTTCCTTCCCGTGTACTGTCCCCCTCCAACAACTCATCCTTCAATGAGTCCGATCTGCTTTTCCACCCTCTCATCTCATTTCTTCCCTTCCCTGCAACCTCACGTAGCTGATCACACCTCCTGATCTGAACCAGCAGCATGTCAAAGCGAACCTTCCGCAGCAGCTACCCCGCACCAGTCGCTCCAAGAGCTGCAACTAGGGGCCCGGGGTCTTGACACTGTTATTCGGGCTCGGAGTCCCACACTGATCCACTGACAATCAGCAACAAGAGAAGCTTGCCAGAGGGGTGACAAGGGCCCACTGTTCTACTCGAGGTAGTGGCGGACCCTAAGTAAAAATGCTACATGGAAACAGGCAGCTCCTAGATCTTCCCAGCTGCCTTTCCCAAATATGAACAAGAAGGAGAATTGCCCTTGCTCTCTTCCACAGGAGCAGGGCTGCCCCATCCTGCTCTCCATTCTCAGGGGCCTCACTCCTCCAGGACTCAGCTCTCACCCACAAGTACTCAGAGTTACACCACAGCTGAAATTAAAACTGGCTTTGGTAGACCTAACAAATCAACTCTAAAATTCTCCAGTACTCCCACAGGAAAATGGATGAACCTTGAAACCATAATGCTAAGCAAAACAAATCAGACACATACATTTAATTACCATGTGATCCCAGCACTTGGGTGCTGAGGCAGGAGGACTGCCACAAGTCAAGGCCAGCCCAGGCTTCATAGTGAGTTCAGGACCTGCCTAGACTATAGAGCAAGATCCTGCCTCAAAAAAAGAAAAGGTTGTGGGGGCTGGAGGAATAACTCAGTGGTTAAAGTGCTTGTCTGGTAAGTGCTAAGTACCCAAGTTTGATTCCCCAGCGCCCCATATGCCGGGTGTAGGGACACATGCCTATACTAGCATGCCTGTAATCCTAGCTAGCACTCAGGGGAGGCAGGAAGACTGCTCTGAGTTCGAAGCCAATATGGCTATACAATGAGCTCAGAAACAGCCTGGACTACAGAGTGAGAGCCTGCCTCAAAAAAAGAAAAGAGAAAAGAAAAAGTAGAGATGGGAAGGGGATCTAGGAATGGAGGAGGAGGGGAAGGCAAAGTAAAAATGTTTATGATATAATATGTATCTAAACCAATTCTCCAAGTTGAGTGTTTTATTTATACTAACAAAAATAGTGATGTCCTGTCTGAAAATCAAAACTAAAAAACAGGCTGAGGATATAGCTCCATACTGAAGGCCATGGGCTTGACCCCCAGTACCACAAAAAATTACATATATTATATATATAAAAAATCGTAAAATCATGGGGAAAAAATAAAGCAAAATTCTCCAGTACTCAATTTTTGCTAACACCAACCTAAGCTTCAGACACCTCAAGGGAAACGCTGTAGCCTAAGTCTCCTTCCCTCAGGGTGGATACTTCGGCCACTCCCAGCCTCACAGGTAGTACCTCCCACTTCCCTGCTAGCTCAGGATCACTGCTCCCTACGGATGGAGCTGGGGAGGGAACACGGAGACACGTGAGTCCAAAAAAAAGGGACAAAGGGAAACAGCAGCTTCAGTCATGACCCAGGGGAGAGAGCTAGGCTTTCTCCGTCAGCATGTCTGGGTTGGGTTTACCTGCATCAGACATCACCCACACAGCGAAAGCACCTTCCTTTGCCGTCCTGGAAACTCCCTCCCCAGACGCCTCCCAGAAGACACTCACGTGAAGGCGAAGAAGAGGGTGGTGGCTCCCACTAAGAAGATGGCGGCTGCGGAAACCGGGACGTACTTGCTGGGTTTGAACCTCTTTCCGGACTCTGAGGGCATGTTGGAGCTCTGATGGGAGATCTGCCCTGCCGCATAGCCCAGGCCCACACCGCGGCGGAACAGACAAGAAAACGGGACGAGGGGGACGGCAGAGGAGACTAGCCGGGCAAACAGAAATGGAGAATGACCACCCTTCCCCCTCCCAGAGAAAATGAAGGTCGGAGACGATCTCAGGGCAGAGGCCAGCGCACGGGAGGGGGAAAGGTGAGTTCAAACGGATAACTGCCTCCCTGGGTCAGAGGCAGGCAGGCTAGGAAACACGGGCAGGACAGTCTAACACCGTGACGCAGACAGGCGACACGCACGCACACAGCTACGAGCAGAGAGCCTGGTGGCAACGGAGAGAGGGACAGCTCATGGGTGGAGCTGGTCCCTGAAAGAAAAGACAGCAAATCTCAGGGCACAGTGGAAGACTGCAGGCAAGGAAAGCAATTCTTGTGAGGAGGCACAACAGTCCCGGCGTGATCTCCACACTTTCACAAGGCAGGAGCTCCCCCAAGGAGTCGTGCGCTCTGGCTCGGCTTCTATGTGAACCCAAGAAGAAAGCTAGGACCCCATCTGGCTTTCGGGGTCCTAGTCCGTCTTAGGCAATCTTCTCAACGGCGCCACTCCACACCTTGGCTTCCCCAGGGCGTGTAGACTTGGCAATGGTAGCTGACTTGTGATGGCCAAGCTGGATGACAGCTGTTACCGGGCTGAGTTGTAAATCCTTTTCTTTGAAGGGGAGGGAGAACAGAGTGAGTGAGCCTGTCTCCAAGTTGTCTTGCTCGGGGCCCCTTAAAGGCTCAGTCTCGAGGGAGTCCACACAAAACTAAGGGGAAACTTAAAATCCGTGCAGTCATGTTCTCCCTGTGAAGATGAAGAAATAATTTCCACTTGGTACTTTAACAGATTACTGCAGAGAAAAGCCAAGTCCCAAAGCTGTCCCTGTTTTCAGGTTAGTCAAAGCCTCTGACCGTTCTTCTTGAAGCTCGGGGTTTCAGACGCAGAGTTCAACTAGGTTATGGTGCCTCACCTGCAGAAAAACAAGTACCTTCGTCAGATGTGCTTCCAAGGCAGTACTTAAACATCCAGACTGAAACTCCACAGGCTACTCCACTAAAAAGTACCTTCTGCAAGAAAGTGGTTTTCCCCTTCACTTAGGCATATGTGGGAAGGTAAACTGGGGAGAACATGGATTCCGATCCCTCCCCCCAACTGCTGTTCAGTCTGAGATGAACACATGGCTTTGCCACGCCTGAGGCCACCAAGGAGCCGGCCTTGCAAGAGGCCCACCCCACCTGCCACCAAAGGGCGGCAACAAATACAAAGAGTATAAAAATCTACAAACTAGGGCAGAGCAGGAAAGGCAGTCCTAAGACTTCTCTCTGGATAAAGAGAGTATTTACTGCAACAACGAAAAATGTAACCTCAAAATTAGGACATCAAATCACTTCTTTCTCTGAGTGAGGCTTCCTCTTACCCCTCTATGTTCTTTAGTCATATCCCTGAAGAGAGAGAAGCTGAAGGTTTGATATAGAATCAGCCAGAAAGGGACTGGGTGAGAAGTATCCTTGCGCTGAAAGATAAAATACCCTCTAGGAGGAACTGGCTCTACCAGGGGACTGGTCCCTTCTTCCCTATTCAACAGTTGTTTATCCCTACCAGGAAGGAAACTGAGCCCCACCTAACCCAACATGATTAAGAGTAACAATTATTTCTCTTGATGATAGTAACAAGATAATACCAGCACCCTAATTTTATGGGATGCTTTTCATCTGATGATCTCAAAGCACTTTACTCACATTATCTGGTGACAGAGTCCTTATCCCACTCGGGAAAATTGAAGGCTAGTGAGTGCCTAGGCCACTCCCTACATCGCCTAAACTCCCAGGATGGGAACCCTGCGCTCATGCTGTGTGCTGACACAGAGCCTTCTGCCCATCTCACCCACTACACCAAATGCCCAGTGGGAATAACCTGTACTCTGCAGAACAAAAGCCAAAGTTAGAAATTTAAAAGAAAGCAGTAGCATTTCCCTCAAGCAGTCTATTTAAAACCAAAGGCAGAGATTAAAAATATCAGATCTGGATGGAGCAATTTATCCCTTCCTGTCACTTGTGGCATGGCAGGCAAAGGCACCTTCCTGCAAGCTGCCAACCTCCCTGTAGCCACAGGGCTTCAGAAGGCCAAACAGCTATATTAAAATATAGGGAAGACCCAGAAACAACAAGAAATTGTTACAAACGAGAAGAGATCCTCCTTAGTCCCTAATTTTATGATTACTTAATCCTCAATTTTCTATTTAAGAAAAAAAAAGCTCAACCTTCTAAATATAGGCCTAAGTAATTTTAATATCAAGGAAAAAATTTGGGATTTTCAGAAAATACTGTTAAAACAAATATATCCCTCAAAACCTCAAAGATTGGAGAACACAAAAAATTATACTAAATTTTACCTAGAGTAGGACATCATTTATGCCAGGCATGATGGCATAGGCCTGAAACCCTGGCACTCTGGTAGGCTGAGGCAGAAAGATTGCAAATTTGAGCCCAAGGGAAATTTAGCAACTTAGCAAGATCCTATATAAAAATTCAGCAACTTAGCAAGATCCTATATAAAAATCAAAACAAAAAATGGACTGGAGCTACATCCCCAGCACTACCCCCCCAAAAAAATAATAATGCATAATACAAATACCTTGTATTGCTGCAATTACATTTTCTGTAAGAAAATATTTACCTGGAGGCAACCCACTCAGGACCCCCTCCCTGGCAGCAGAAGCTTTGACCCCTGCCCCTTGTTTCTAAATGACCTGTTCTATCTATTCTAAAATGAACTAAGTAAATATTTACATGGTCTAATATTGCCAGAGTAATACAAAGTCATGAAAGGCGTGCAATTAATGTTGAGGGCATTACAGGAGTACGATACTGGGGTACAAAGGCACCAGCATGGCTGAGGGCTATATATCAGAAAGAAAAAGATAAGGGCTGGAGGAACGGCACAGAGGCTAAAGCGCTTGCCTAGCAAATGCAAGGCCCTGAGTTCAATTGTCCAGCACCACATAAAGCTGGGCTTGGTGACACACCCCTGTAATCCCAGCACTCGAGAGGCTGAGGCAGGAAGACTGCTGTCAGTCCAAGGCCAGCCTGGCTACATGGTGAGTTGGGACCCACCTGGGCTACACAGCGAGACCCTGCCTCAGGGAAAAAAGAAAAGAAAAATGAAAGGACAAAACAAGACTGTGCTGGGCATGCTAAGGGCACAGCTCAGCAGCAAGGTCCTGTGTTCAATTTTCCCCCGGCATCACCTAAGCTGGGGGTGGTAGCACACACCTGTAACCCAAGCATTCAGGAGGCTGAGCCAGGAGGACTGCCTGCCACCAGCTTGAGGCCAACCTAGGCTACACAGTGAGTTCAGGAAAGAAAGAAAAAAAGAAAGTATTGGACACAAAGATCCTTCAAGCACAGGATGTGCTGCAGACAGCAGAGAGAGAGACCAGCAGAAGAAGGCAGCTGACCAGAGGCAGGAGCTGGGGTCCACACCAGGATTATTCAGGAACAACAGACTGTGTATGAAGTGGAAATAGGCACTAAAAACACCGCAGGATTATTTAGTTTGAAGGCTTCACTACGGCTTAATATGAGTGCTCCCTTGAAGGAGTAAACGGGTAGGGCCACTGAGAGCACAACTACTGTCTGCCGAAATAAATTAGTGAATAACACACCTGAATTGAATACACAGAAATAGAGCTGCCTTGAAATAATCTACATCGAGGAACCAAAGAAAGAGGCTGAGCAGTAAGTAATCCTAGAATTCTGGGAGGCTGAAGCAGGAGGACTGCAAATTTGAGCCCAGCTTGGGCAACAACTCATCTCAAAAAAAAAAAAAAAATGTGTATTACGGAAGGAGACAAAAGTTTACTCTAATATTACACACTTGCATAGTAAAGTATTTGGCAACATAATTCTTATAAACATGAGGTGAGTTTTACAGAACAGAGGAAAATGAGCATTCAAGAGAGTCAGACACCAGACAGACAGATTCTGGGATGAAAGGACGGGGATAAAATGTCAGATTAACCTGGACACGGTGGATTAACCAGGAAGTAGAATATCCAAGGAGGAAAAATGGTCTCGATGTAGAACACACATAACACAAGTGGTTTTAATCACTTTTAAGTCTTTCCGTACTTTTTATCTCAGCGTTTTCATTTGGCCCGATGGGTAAGAACACTTTCACCTCTCACAAAAGGACTCCAATATGTAAAATATCGGCAAACACGTTCAGGCTCCACTTGTAAAAAGTACTAAGAGCTCGGAGCACCGGGCTTCATGACGGGGGTCAGAGAGGAAGCAGCCGCGGAAAAGAACAGGTAACAGGATGAAGCTGGAGCCAAAATAAGTCTCAGCGGAGTGGGGCGAAAGATCCCAAGCCGCAGCGCGGTGCAAGGGGACAGCCCCCGGCCCCCATCCCGTAGCTGGGCCAGGGAGAGCGCCCCGCGAAGCCGGGCGACACGGAGTCCGCGATGGCCGGGCCCACGGAGCTGAAAGACCGGGCTGCGGGGGGACAGCACGGCCCGGGAACGCAGGGCTGGCGGGGAAGGGACGGGGGCCCGGGTCGGGAGCTCCGAGCCCCGGCGGTAGAAGATTCCCGGCCTCTACTCCTCGCCGTTTCGGGGCCCAAGGGTCCGGCCTCAGCCCCCTCCCCCTTCGCTGTCCCCCTTCCCTAGAGGTCACTCTCCCCTCCCATCTCGCTGGCCTGGCACTTCCGGTTCCGCAACGGCCGGTGTCCCCGGTACTCACCCCCGCTGTGGTGCCGGTCACCACCGCCGTCGTTGTCACTGCCGCTTCCCAGCAGAGCCGTCCGGCCTCTGAGAGGCAGCGCGCGGCCCCCGCACGCTCCACACCCGCCCGCTCCCGCGTGCTCCCTCCCGCGACGCTCGTCTCCGAGCCGGCGCGCGACCGCGGACCTCAGTGCCAGGTCTCCAGCCCTCGCGGCGTTCCCATTGGCTCCCGGGCCCGTGCGCGCGCGACGTCTCGCGCAGGGCACGTTCTTCTCATTCATGCGGCTCGCGCCGTCCGCGCCCGCCTCCGCTCACTCTCATTCACCCATCGCCCCCACCCAGACTCGGCTCTCGGGCGTGCGCGCGACCCCCGGCGACCGCGGCGACCTCGCGTTCTGATTGGCTCCTGGAGCACAGCGACGCACGCACGCAGGCCCACGGGGGCGCGCACGCAAAGGCCGTCGGGTTCCGCAGAAAACGGGAAAAGGTGGATCATCCGTCAGCGTAGGAGTCGGGGATGAGGAAATAACAGGCAAGTCTTTCTCTTCTTGTGGGTCCTACTTTCTGTTCTTGCTGAATCCAAGAAGAAACCTTCGGAAATGAAGAAACAAATTAGCTGTGTGTACTGGAAGAGCTCCAAAGCAAGTAGGACCTTCTGGAACTCAAGGACCCCCCTCCAAGTAAGAATGGTACAGTCCAGACTGGCTTGTAGCATAGCCAATTACAAGTGGGTCGCCTTGTCTTCCTGCTTTGCCCCTTCACCCCCTGGCCAACCGTGGGACGGCGAAGTAGGCCTCCTTGTATCACCAAGCCCGCCTCTTTTCCTTTTTCTTTTTTTTTTTTATTTCTTTTTTTTTCTCCCCTTTGGATGGCAAGAACTTTATTCAAACAGTTTTGCTGCGGAAGCCTGGTCCAGCAAGTTCCCTGTTCCCAGGATTCTTCGTAGGTGATGGATGGAATGGTCTGGGCTGCGGCTTTTCCTGGGGGGTGGCACCGGAGTAGACGAGGCAGGGTAGGACAAGCCCCCAGGCCGGGGCTGAGGGAAAAGGGGGAGAAGCGGGCGTGATCAGAGGCGTGACAGCCCTGCCCACGCCGCCAAAGTGCGAACCGGCTGCTGGCGCTGCTTAATTCCATTAGTTCCACACTGCAGCCAAAGGAGTGGGCGCCCACACCCCTGACCTCGCCCAATTTGGGAAGACAGGTTGAAAAGCGAAGATTCTCTAGAATAGCTCCTGTCCCTGGCAAGCTGCCGGCCAACTCTCCGAAGATCACAGCGCTACACTTTGCCCTAATTAGGCCAAGATCGCTGTAAGCCCAGCAGCAGAGCCACATGCGTTGTCCCCTTTGAGCTCGAGGCCGCTTCTCATTCGAAAGCAGCTCTGGCTGTTACATAACAGCCCTTCCAAAGGGTGTCCCTCCGCCCACTTCCCTGATGCAAGGTTCCTCATGTGTCAGATGTTATTTTAAAAATTCATCTTTCCCTGTGTCTTCGGGTTTCATTTCAGATGTTACTGGCTGGGGATGTCACTGCCGGTTTAACAGTGCTTCTGATGCTTCAGAGTTAGGAAGTCAGGCAAAGGAGATAAGCAGGACTTCAGTATTTTAGGGCCCAGTCTAATTCTTTCATCTGTCATAAATGCCTCTTATTTAGTTCCTGCTACAGGCTTCAAGCCAGCATTTATTGCAACACTGTAGAGTGTTGGGTTTTGCATGTATATATGTATGTTTGTATTTGCAGTACTGGGGTCTGATCCAAGGGCCTTCACACCGAGCTACACCTTCAGCCTGTATTTTTCATCTTTTAAACAAGGTCTAAGTAGATAAATAGCTTGGCTGGGCTGAAACTTGTGATCCTCCTGCCTCAGCATCCCAGCATCCCAGAGTGCTGGGATTACAGTCTTGTGCCACCACACCCTTAACAATCTTGCTGGAGAGAGTTTTTAAATCTTTATCTCATAGCCAGGAGTGGTGGCACAGGCCTGTAATCCCATGCCTCAGCACAGGCAGGAGGATGGCAGGTTCAGGACTAGCCTGGGCTACATAGTGAGTTAAAGCCTCACCTATATCTTTAGATCATATGAAATATAGATTTAGCTGCTGCTGGAGATAGACAATTTGTTTTACTCTCAGAATGTTTTCAACCTTTAAATCACATTTCTCAGGCTGGAAGCATAGCTCAGTGATTAGAGAGCTTGCCTAGCAAGCCCGAGGCCCTGGGTTCATTCCTCAGCACTACATAAACTGTCATGAGTTCAACTCCCCAGCACCACATAAAGCCGGGTTTGGTGGCACACACCTGTAGTCCCTGTACTTGGGAAGCAAAGGCAGGAAGATTGTCTTGAGTCCATGGCCAGCCTGGGCTACAAAGTGAGGCCCTGTCTCAAGGGGAAAAAAGTAAAACAAACTGGGTATAGGAATCCACACTTCTAATCCCAGCACTTTAGGAGGCTGGGTCAGGAGCATCACAAGTTAATTGGCAACTTAGATGCTGTCTCAAAATATTTGTTTTTCATTTTTTGAGATAGGGTCTCACTCTGTAGCCCAGGCTACTCCTGAACTCATTGGTGTAGCCCAGGCTGGCCTTGGACTCAGGACAGTCCACCTGCCTCAGCCCATAGACATTATAGGTATACGTCTCCACGCCTAGCTGTATGTGGTGCTGGGGAATCAAACTCAGGGCCTTGTATTTGCAAGGCAAGTGCTTTAGTCGCTGTGCCATTCCTGCAGCCCAAAATCAGTATTTTTTAAAAAGGACTGGTATTGTAGCTCAATGTAAAGGGCCTGGGTTCAATCCACAGTACTGCAAAAAAATAAAAACTATAACCCAAAGAACAGATATAAATGTAAATCTCCCCAGCTGTACCTCTGAGGCCCTGGCACAGTTGCCCCCGTTCTCACCCTTACCCCCACAGAAGCATCCTAATATCATGCCTTTCTGATCCACTTCCGCACAGCAGCCACCTTCCTGAGCTTTAAAGTAGGGCGTGCTATTCCTCCACATAGCACTGCACCCCAGTGTTCTCTGTGCTTGCTTCACTTTTTTTTTTTTTCTTTTTTGGACAAAATCTCTTGGTAGTCCAGGCTGATCCTGAGCTCACTGTGTCACTATGTAGCGCTCAGGCTGGCCTCAGTAAGGCAGTCCTCCTTGCCCAGTCTCCCAATAAGTGATGGGATTACAGGTGTGCACAACCTCACCTAATTTTTATTTGGTGCTGGGGAATCAAACTCAGGACCTTGAGCTGGCAACACTTCAACTGCTGAGCTCTTCCTTCTAAACGCCCCACCTTACCTGGATCTTGCTGCCTCTCGGGCCTCTCCTGCCACCCCTCGGATCACCACCCTGCTCTTTCCTTTGAGAAGTTTGCATGGACTACTCCCCCGAGAGGGTTTTCCCCCAAGCATCATTTAGCTCTGTAGTCCTTATCTTAAGTGCGTGCTCCAGAAGGGACTCTACTGACCATCCAACCTGAGCAGCCTCCGTGTGCCTGCCTCAGGCCCCCAAATTCAACCCTCGCTATAGCAGCTCAGCCTGTGCATTCTTTACTATAAGACCCATCAACTGCTTCCCGTTCCAAATGGCAAAGGACAGGTGCCAATGAACATTTGCATCCTGTGCTCAGGCCACAGCACCACCACATACATGCATGAACGGGAAGGCTATAGAAAGAAGTGGCTGGTGAGCAGCATCAGGCACTTAGTGATTAATCCAAGGCCAAACTGGGGACAGCAAGTCATTTGCAAGGGATCAAAAGGAATGGACTTTCCCAGCCTGTAAGCACCGTAAAGCTCAAGTTATACCCCGACTGAGGACCTAGTTCCAGCCACACAGACAACAGGAAGGACCACTGCAAAAAGGTAAACTGTCCATAGGGAACCAGATCTGAGATCCCAAGACAATCGTGGGGGAAGAGGGGACGGTGTTGGAGGAATGCCCCAGCAGTTAAAGCATTTGCCTAGCAAGCACAAGGCCCTGAGTTCGATTCCCCAGCACCACATAAAGCCAGGCATGGGGGCGCTTGCCTGTAATCCTAGCAGTTGGGAGGCTGAGGCAAAAGGACTGCCAGGAGTCCAAGGCCAGCCTGGGCTACAAAGTGAGTTCAGGACCAGCCCAGGCTACAGAGTGACACCCTGTCTCAAAAATAAATAAAAATTTAAAAAGCAAAAAAAAAAAAACAAAAAACAGACGGTCGCTGTAACAGACCCCTGACAATAGATTCATCATCCCTTTCCTGACCTCAAGAGAAAAGTGGAGTCATCATAAACTCATGTGCTGGACCAGCACGAGGGCTTTTGTTTGCTAATGGGGATTTTTTTTTTTTGGGGGGGGGGTACCAGGGTCTTTACACTGAGCTACATCCCAGGCCATTTTTGACAATGAGACAGTCTTTCTTATGTCACTAAGTTTTCCAGACTGGACTTGAACTTGCAATCATCTTGCCTCAGCCTCAGAGTGCTGGGATTATAGGCCTACAGCCCTAGAACTAACTGTACGTAGGTTTCTGTTTTTATTGTGACAGGGTCTCACTTTGTAATCTAGGCTGGTCCTGAACTATGTAGCCCAAGTTGGCCTTGAACACATGGCAGTTCTCCTGCCTCAGTCTCTGAATGCTAGGATTACAGGCATGCACCACCACACCTGGCTTATATGGTGCTGGGGAACTGAACCCAGGGCCTTGAGCTTGCTAGGCAAGCACTTTACCGGCTAGGCTATTTCTCCAGCCCCCTACAGGTAGGTTTCTGATTTTCCACTAATAAGCATTTTATTTTTTGAGACAGGATTTCACTCTGTAATCCAGGCTGGTCCCAAAATCACTATGGAGCCCAGGCTGGCCTTTAACTCACAGCAATCCTCCTACCTCAGCCTCCTGAGTGTCATAATTATAGCTGTGTGCTGTCACATCTGGCTTTCTATGTGGTGCTGGGAAATTGAGTGAAGAGCAAGCACTTTAACCACTGAGCTGTACCCCAGCCCCCTCTGAGCATCTCAGCACTGAGTCATTCCAATGGTGTCACAGCAATGAGGAAAGAAAATTAAGGGAAAAAAAATCACACCAACTTCTACAATATGGAAAAAATATTTATTAATTTTTTTAAAAGCTTGAGCTTTGTTGTAAAGAGTCCTTCTACCTCCTATTTTCATACTTCATAAATAAGACAGCAAGTCAAGTGTACGGAATATAGAATGTTTTAAAATTCATTTGGTAGCATGGTGAAAGAAATGCAATTCCCAGGCCCTTACAGAATTCCAGGCAGCATCTTTGGCAACCTGAGAAAGCAGTTATGGAAACCAAACCTCACAGGACCATGCCTGTCCTTTCTGGTGACAATTTTAGAAGAGCTTGGTTATCACCACCTGTCTAAGAGGTAGACTATGCCTTCCACTGGCCCCACTCCCTGGAAGGACAGCCTGGACAGATGGCCCTGGCCTGCCATGGGACTCGGGTGGCCAGGAGGGGACTCCAGGCCCGGGGGAGCACGGTTCCTGCCACCCTACTTGAGGTCCATGAAGCGGATGTCCATAATCAGAAGGTAGTTCTTTGGCAGTGGGCGGGGTGCGGGCGACAGCACAGTGAACACCTGGTGCTCCAGGTCCACGCTCGTCACCACAATGAAGCCAGCCACACTGGTCTCAGAAAGGTTCTCCTCTGTCCCCTCGGCCGTGCTGACACTCAGCAGGTGGTGCACCATGTCACGGCCAGGAGTGACAGGCACAAGCTTGAGCTGATTGTCCTCCTGGGACATGCCCAGGGGCAGACAGGAGTCGGGGATGGTGGGTGCCCCTACTTTGTAGATTTTCACGTCCGAGAACTTGACGTTGAAGGCATGTGGGTAAAAGCAGCCACGGAAACCATAGAAGTATTCCCGGATGCGCTCATCCCTGCACTCCCGCCGGAAGTCCTTGGAGCGCTCCACCACACCCCCCGACTTGGGGAGCAGCACTGTGCGCACGAAGTGCGGCAGGTCCCGCTTCAGCTCGTTGTACAGCCGCTCCTGATCCAGCACCACAACCACGTCGACCTCAAAGGCCGAGGCAGCGTGCACCAGGGCCTGGTACCCCGAGCCCTTGACCCAGCCGCAGGTGTTGATGACACAGCCGCTCACCGACGCCCTTCTGTTCACCTCACACCTCTGGTTAAACACATCAGCCAGGCGAGATGTAATCTGCCAGAGAAAGCACCAAGGCGAGAACAGGACAAGCCGTTAGCTGAGGCAGGAAGGTGCGAGTCCCACCTGGGTGACTTAGCAAGTCCCTGTCTCAAATTAAAACTGAAAATTGACTTGGGGACATAGCATGGTGGGAAGGCCCTGGGCTCCAATCCCAGCACTTCAAAAAATAAAAATAGTAAACCAGACAAATTCGTGGTCGTTCTGTCCTTCTTTACAGTAAATGGTATCAGGCACAATAAAAATGGCACTCTCGCTCTCTCTCTCTCTCTCTCTCTCTCTATGGTGTGTACAGTGTTAGGCACCAAACCCAGGGCCTCATGCACAGTCAGCAAGTGCTCTACCACAGAAATACACCTCAACTCCCCAAATAAGTTTTGTTTTTAAATTATGAGACAGGATCTTGCTAAGTCACTGTATTGTTGAGTCTTGGTTCAAACCTGTGATCCTCCTACCTCACCATCACAAAGTACCACCACAGCTAACCTAAAGAACAATTTTAATGGCTGCATAGCAGACCCCTTAATGCAGATTTAACTACCTTGGGCCTAGGCGTACCTCAGTGCTCACAATGCCTGCCTAGGAAATCTCCAGATGATACCACACAAGTGAAAGTCATAAGGTAATAAGAGAGAGCAACTTTGCCATTGTTTCGGGTTTTCCACAGTACACAAGACTGGGCCCAAGGTCCTCGCACTGAGCTCCTTCCCCAGCCCTTGTTTTTCCTTCCTTCCTTTGACACAAGGTTACCGGGCAGGGCCACCTTCAGCTGGGGCCTGCCCTTCCTACGCTGCCCCACCTGAGCTCCAGCTCTGACCTTATTGTACAGCTTGATGTTGGTGCCAGGCGTGGTGGAGCCAAAGTGGTACACCAGAGGGGCCTGGATGGAGAAGCCCTCTTCCACATCAGCCGGCCGCTCGATATACAGGGCTCCCATGGTGCCAGGGATGGACACGGAGCCCTGACCCACATCCAGCTCCACGTAGGTGGGCCGGCGGCCCAGGCGCACGGCGTAGTTGAGCAGCAGGCGGCACACGGTGGACTTGCCCACGTCGGTGGGGCCCACCACCATCACCCGCGGGCCCCGCTCCTCCTCCTTCTCTGCCTGCCGCCGCATCTGCTCCAGGGCCGTGTGGGTGTTGAGGTACAGCAGCATCGGCGTGTCCTTGGAGACGTACGCCACCTCTGTGCGGCCGCTTAGTTGCAAGGAACAGCCGTGCCAGGTGAAGACGGCCACTTTGGCGCCAGCGTCAAAGGTGAATTTCTTGTTTCGCGTCAGCTCCGTGCCGAAGATCTCCGCCATGCCGGTCAGCAGCTCCAGCTGCGCCGACTGGGAAGCCTCGACCTCGAAGCGAAGCTCCGTTTCCCTCTCCAGTTCAAATTTGGTGGCGGGCTTCTTGTCGTCGCCGGCCTCCTCCCCCATGCTGGCGGTGCTGCCGCCCTGCCTACAGCGTGCAAAAAAAAAAAAAAAAAAAAATGTCCAAGAGGAGACTGAGCCCGGGGCCTTCACACTGAGCCACATCTCCAGCCCACCCTGGGCGTGAAGTTTTAATCCTCCTGCCTCAGCCTCCCGTAACGCTGGCATTACAGTCCTATGCCACCAGGCCTGGCGACAACATAAGTCGGAATTCAAGTCTCTACTCAACATCCTCCAATAGATGTTTTCCCTTACTTTTTAAATTTCTTATGGCAGTGGGTACCAAGTTCACAGCCTTCACACTGAGCCCGTTGTCTTTTGTTTGTTTGTTTGTTTTTTGAGACAAGGTCTAGTTACCCAGGGTGGTCTTGAACTCACTATGTAGCCCAGGCTGACCCTGGAGTCCTGGCAATCTCCTGCCTCCGCTTCCTGAGTGCTGGGATTACAGGCGTGTACCACGCCCAGCCACGAATCAAACCCAGGGCCTTGTGCTTGCTATCCGCTAGCCCTCTCGCTCTCTTTTTCTTTCTTTTTTTTTTTTTTTGAGACAGGGTCTCACTCTCTAATTCAGGCTGGCCCTTAACTCACTATGTAACCCTGGTAGAACTCTAACTCAGCAATCCTCCTGCCTCAGCCTCACAAGTGCTGGGATCACAGGCATGCACCACCAAGACCAGCTAATTTTGCTGGGCTAGGGAATCAAACTCAAGCCCTTACACTTGTTAGGCAACTGCTCTAAGCACTGAGCAACACCCCCAGCCCTCTAGTTTTAATTTTGAGACTTTATTTTTTCTTTTCTTTTTTTCTTTTTCTTTTTTTTTTTTTTTGAGACAGGGTCTCACTCTGTAGCTCAGGCTGCTCCTGAACTCACTATGGAGCCCAGGCTGGCCTCAGACTCGTGGCAATCCTCCTGCCTCAGCCTCCCGAGTGCTGGGACAGAAGAGGTACACCACCATGCCCAGCTTACGTGGTACTTACTGGAGAATCAAACCCAGAGCTGTGCGCTTGCTAGGCAAGTGCTTTAGCCACTGTACCGTTGCTCCAGCCCTTCGAAACAGTGTCTTGGTAACTTGCTAAATTGCCCAGGCTGAGCTTGAACTCATTCTCCCAGAATGCAGGATGACAGGTTTGTGCCATCCAGTCTAGATTCTCCGTCGTAACTTTTACAACTCTTTGTTTCAATATATATCTGTTCACTGCCCACCTCCTCCTACTACAAGGGTTGGGCGTTTTTGTTCTCCAGTACCTAGAATAAAGCTTCAGGAACCGGAGGCACCTCCATAAAGACACTGAGTGTATAAATGCCTGACAAAAGAGGAGAAATCCCTACACACAAATAAACTTGATTCTCCGCCTTCACGGTTCCCTGTATCATGGCTGGTTTACTGCAGAGGAGGAAAAAAGGCAGCCAATACCCACTTCCAACTCTCTCAGGCAGCAAGAAGGGGGGCCCAGCAATCCCACTGCAAAGTGAAGACCCTGGGCTTTGGACTCAAGGGACAGCCTGAAGCCTGGCTCTGCGACGAGTAAGTCGTGTTTACGATCGCTGCACCTTTCTAAGCCTATTCCCAGTTGTCACCTGAAGGCACTCGGCCTTGCTCACAGATGGTGGTGTCCCGGAGATGAGGGCTGGTGGTGCGGTGAGGCGGGGGAGGGGGGGGTGTTATTCACGAAGAAAAAACTGAGGAAAAGTACCCACTCTATGGATCGTGACCCTAATGCCAAGGGAAACAGATCAGACACAGAGGGTTGGATATCGCATGGTTTCTATCACACGAGAAAGCAAAACATAAACAAAGAGCAAAATACAGGAGACAGGGTAAGACACGGGGAGGAGACTCCGTGGCTCTGCGAAGGGGCCAGGCGAGGGGAAGAGCGAGCAAAAATGATCCAGACGCCGTGTGAGTGTTCGCCAATTCCCCAGGGTGAGTGCAATTACTGTGTATCGCGGACACGTAACAATAAAGCTTTCTGATCCTGAACCCCGGGTGTCGCTCCACCTTTTGTTTCCGCCCCCCACCCCAGGCCCCCAAATCATCCCCGGTCCCACAGAAACGACGTATGAGTCCCGGAGCTTATTAACTTACCCGCACAGCCGCAACTCCACACAGCAAACCCCAGCGCCCCACCGGATAGGACCTAACACCAACCGCAAGCCGGAAACGCGCGCGCTTCCGCTCCTGCGCAGTGGGAGGACGCGCGAGCGCGCGGCGCCCCATGGGACGTGTGGTCGCGAGGCCGCGAGGCCTTCTGGGAGTTGCAGTCAGACATTGTTGTGCTCGTGACGCCAGAGGTGCGCACGGTGGCGCCTCCTTGTGGGCGTGGTAGACGCCCCGCCTGCGGCCCCGGGCAAGTCCGGCGCGAGGTTGCGCGGTCTCCGAAGCCCTGCAGTCCAGGAACGCGGAGGACGGCCCGATGAGAAGCGAAAGTCCTTAACTAGGTCTCGCGGTAACCGACTTGGCTACCTAAGAAGCCAGGAAGGCTTCGGGGGGTCGGGGAGGATTAGCGCAATCGCGTTCGGACCGGAGGAAATCCCGGCGTAGGGAAAGTGAGAGAAACAATCGGAAAACTCGCGAGCTGACACCCTCTACCTGACCCTGTGCTTAGCGCCTAGAAGGGATCCGGAAAAATCCTTAGTAACGCTTTAAAACCAGCACTTTCGGAGGCTGAGGCCGGAGAATATCAAGCTGGGGCCCCGCCTGGGAAATTCTGTGACTTAGTGAGAGCCTTACTCAAAAGAAAGTAGTGTGAGGGCCCTGGGTTCCATCCCAGGAACCACCAAAATAAAGAAATACATAAAAGCCTAATATTCCTTCCAGTCACCTTACAATTCACAACCTCTTTCCCACTGAACAGGGAATTTTGCTGAGGAGTCATTCCCTCGATAAATCTCGGGCAGGCTACAAGTCGTTCCACATCCAACAGGTTCAGCGTCACCTGTATAGCCTGTTTGTCACGGGGTCAGTCTGTGACTGGCCAATCACAGGCTTCATCTCTCAGAGGCTTTCTATAAATCAAAGGTTAATAGCAGTCCTCACCCTCTTCAAAGTATTTTGAAGATCCACTGGGCTGATACCCAAAGGGCCTAAGCCATGTCCCTAATGCAGAATATCTGAGGTTAGCATGTAAATTTCTGTGATGGAGGCTCTCCCAGCATCCACTTACACAGCGGTGCGTTACATTTTCAAAGTCTGTTCAGGAAGCTTCTATCGCAGTGCCCTGCAAAGATAGCTTTATCCAGGCCGTCAAGTCATGGGGTCCAGGGCAGGCACAAATCTCCAGCCAGGCAGGCAGAGGCCAGGGATGAAAATCACAGTTATACAGAGGAACTAGAGGTATAGCTCAGTGGCTAGAGCACTTGCCTCCCACATGCACGGCACTGGGTTCGGTCCAACCTGTATAGAGCAAGATTCTGTCTCAAACAAACCAAAACAGTTCTGTAGTGCTGGGCATCACATACTGCTCAACCAGGCACTTTTTCCATCCAGCCTGCCTGTGGATGCCCAAGAGCAAGGAACGATTTTCTGGCGTGCCTTTCTCTCTCAGTGGGATACTTAGCACTCTACTTATTTATTTATTTAGCATGACAGGGTCTGGCTCTGTAGGCCAGGCTGGTCTCAAACTCATGGCAGTCCTCCTAACTCAGCCTTCTGAGTGCTAGGATTATAGGCATGCACTACCATGCCCAGCTAATTTTTTATGTAGTGCTGGGGAATTGAACCCAGAGCCTTGTGCATAGTAAGCCAGGGCTGTGTGTGTGTGTGTGTGTGTGTGTGTGCGTGTGCGTGTGCGTGTGCGTGTGCGTGTGCGTGCGCGCGCGCGCGCGCACGCTGAGGATCAAGCCCAGGCTCTTCACACTGAGCTACATATTTAGCCCATTTTTGTTTCTGATTTTGACACAGGGTCTCACTAAGTTGCTAACCTGCCCAGTCTGGACTCAGACTTGTGATCCTCCTGCCTTAGCCTCCCAGAATGCTGAGATTATATGCTGCCACTACCAGGCCCAGCTCATTTGTTTGTCACGTATGCATGAGTTCTCCAACTAATTATTAAGTATCTGCTGATCTTTTCCATTCTAACCTTTACAAGTCCAAGCCCAGCCTGGTCAGCTTAGGAAGACCCTGTTTCAAAATTAAAAAATAATAACAAAGAAAAATGGGCTGAGGATACAGGCCAGTGCAAAGGCCCTGGCTTTAGTCACATCCCCCCCTCAAATAAATTGCAGGCCCAGAGTACCGTGTGCGACATTCCATACACTGAGCTCGGTCTCTCCCACTTCTGTGCCATCCACACCGGTGCCCCATCTGTGTCTCCCCTCTACAATCTCCCAGGAAGCAGGTTCTCCCAGTTACCTGAAGGTCACCTGCATCCGGTATTGCACAACTCGGGCTGAGTGGAGGAAGCCCCCTCCTCCAAGACGCTCCCCTCCCCGGTGTCTTCCCAAGCACAAGAGACAGGGTGGCACTTGCTCTCTCTTTCTCTGTGGTCCCCCAGGCGTTTCTGCTACATCCTCCACTCCCCAGTAATACTCACATTCTCCCCTCCTGTCCAATCCTCCATCATTTTGTTCCTGGATGGATTCAATGGTAGATCCTCTCCAGACCTAGAGATACTAAATTGAGCATGCTGTGTCAAAATAACACAAACTGTTGTTTATTAAGTGCCTATTATGGACCAGGCACTTTTTTTTTTTGAGACAGGGTGTTGCTGTGTAGCCCATGCTGGTATTGAACTCACTATGGAGCCCAGGCTAGCCTTGGCCTCACGGCAGTCCTCCTGCCTCAGCCTCCTGAGGGCTGGGATTACAGGTGTGCACCACCATACCCAACTTATGTGGTGCTGGGGAATCGAACTCAGGTACTTAACACTTGACATAGCACTTGCTAGGCAAGTGCATTAACTGCTGAGCAGTTCCTCCAGCCCTTGGGCCAGGCACTTTCTAGGCACTTACATGACTTCTGGTTTTGCTTTTGTTTTTCAGACAAGGTCTTGCTCCAGGTAGTCCAGGATGGTCTTGAACTCACTACGTAGCCCAGGCTGGCCTCAAACTGACAGCAATCCTCCTGCCTCGGCCTCCTGAGTGCTGGGACTGCAGGCGTCACCACTCCAGACTGAGGCATTTCCGCGGTACCTCACTTTACTCCACAGCTACGAAGTGGACGCCACTAACTTGATTTGACAAGAAACTTGAGGACCAGAGTGCATCAGTCACCTGCCTGACGGCCCTTGGTAACCAGCTAAGGTTCAGTTCCGCCATCTTGGAGACCAGGCACTTGGCTGTATCTGAGGATGCAATGTTCCTTACACCCGCCACGCCCACCCCAGTACTAGGGACTGAGCTCAGGGCTTCTACAAGGAGCTGCTTCCGCAGTCTTTTTTTTTTTTTTAATATTTTGATCTTGAGATAGGATCTTGCTAAGTTGCACCGGTGGAACTCTAACTTGGGACCCTCCTGTCTCAGCCTCCTGGAGGTCTATAGCTCACCTGAAGGCCAGGTGCTGACCGCGAGTGCCGCCATGCCCAGCCGAAGACGCCACACACCTGCAGGTCCCGGAGCCCTTCTGCAGCCAGGCTGTGCGCGAAGCCTGGGGACGGTCCCCTAGGACCCGCCTGCGAAAGTTCACAGCCCAGCCAAGCGCCTTATGTAACGCGGTGTCCCCGCTGGCCTGGCGGAGCCGGGAATCTGGTGACGGGACGCTCCTGCCCACGCGATGTTATGCTTAATCTGGGATTTCTTCGAGGGCTCTACGCGCAGGCCCAGCTCGGGAACAGAGTCTGCGACCCCGGCAGCATGTGCTGCTTGTCCCTGCAGCGGGGCTGGTGTCGGGCCGAAGCGGGCAGGCGAACCGCGGTGAGTGTGCGTGTGCGCGCGTGTGCGCGCGTGTGCGTGCGCACTTGCCGGCCCCGCGTCCGTCCATCCCCCGCTGCTCCAGCCGCCCGGCCGCCTCCTCCTGCAGGCGCGGCCACCGTGCTCCAGCGGCCCGTCCGCCCGCGCCACCCCCGCCCCTCGCCCCGCCGCGCCCCCGCCGCGCTCCCGCCGCCCCGCGCCGCCGCCCGTGGCTCCCGGCCCCGCGCTGACGTGGGCGGCGAGGGGGCGGGGGACGGATGACTCACGGTGTTATGATGCAGTTCCACAACACACGGCCACAGTCGCCCTCCGAGCGAGGTGCGGGACCAGACCCAGCCCGGCCCGGCCGCCGGCGCCCCGGCCCGACCCCGCTGGCGCCCCGCGCCCGCCCGCCGCCGGCCGCCGCCGCCGACCCAGGTGAGGGGCCCCGCGCCCGCCCCGCCCGCCCCGCCGCCTTTGTCCTGCGCCTCCGCGCCCCGCGCCGGGCCTGCCGCCCGCGCCCGGCCCGCGACCCCGCGCTCGTCTCCGCGGCGACTCCGGCGGCGCCGCGCAGCCCTGCCGATCGCCGTGCCGCCCAGGCCCGCGCCGGCCTGGCACCGGCTGGGCGCGGAAGACGCGGCCGAGCAGGTGGTCCCCTCCCCCACCCGCTTTTCTTTTCTGGAGAGGCACGAGATTCGCACCTGCCTTCCCCCCGCCCCCGCCACCGCCTGCGCGCCCGGGCTGTCAGCTCTCACCGCACCCCCCTCCGGTGCCCACCTCCCGGGACCAGCCCGGTGGCGGCGTCTTCCCAGCGCCCAGCCGGCCTTCCCTGCCCTACTCACCGGCCAGATCTGCCTCTCCCCTGACCGACGCGCGAAAAGAATCAGCCCCTTCTCTCTCTCCCTCCAGATCTCTCTCTTTCTCTCTCTCTCTCCCTCTCCCTCCCTCCCTCCCTCCCCCCCAGAACGTTCACACTGAGCTACACCTCCAACCCTCCCCCATTTTTATTTTTGATTTTGAGACAGGATTTCATGGTCTCACTAAGTTGCCAAGGCTGAATTCAAACTTGAGATCCTCCTGCCTCGGCCTCTCGCAGTGCCGGGATAACAGGCCTGCGCCATCGGCTGTCTCCTCCGGGGACCGTCTGTCCTCGGTGCAGCGTCTCCGGGGCTGGCCCAGGAAGCGGAGGACAGGGATGGAGGCATGACAGGAGCAGGCAGAGACAGGGTCCCCCAGCGCGGCCAGCGGGAGCGCCGGGTCCCACTGCCCCCACAACCCCCCCTCCCCCTGCCAGGCCCCTAAGTGGCGTTTCAAGGCGGGGCGGGCGGGCCGAAGGGACGCGGGGGGTGGGGGGGCAAGGGTGCTGGAACGTCCTAGCAGGAGGACGCGTTGCCCCTCCCGGCCGGCCCCCAATGTCACCCTGAGTCAGCGCAAGGAGTCTCCCCTGGCCCAGCAGGGAAGAGGTCCTGGAGGCTTTGTGAAGAGACCCGGACTGTGGGGGCCGGGGCGCCGCAGAGGGCAGGGTGGGGAGCCTGAGTGTCCTGGCACCCGGGGCCCACAGCCTGCCTCTGCCCCCTGGCCTGGCACCGCCAGCGCACACAGCTGGTATCTCCCCCTGCGAGGAAGGAGCAGGCAGTGCCCCGGGCTTATCAGAGCCAGCAGGGCCTCCTCCCTGCTTATCCAGGGCCCCAGCACCCGCGGCTGCCTGGGGCCCGAACCTGGCACCCATGGGCGCACGTTGCGAGACTCCTAATCAGAGCCCAGCAATGACTTCATCTCTGTCACCCACACTCGCCGCCGCTGGTCCCTGCCCCTGGGCAAGAGGGAAAGAAATACTGTCTGACTCGTGTCCCAAAATACAGCTTTTTCTTTTCTCATTTGTGGTGCTGAGGACAGAAGATACAGCCGCCACCCTGAGCTACTCTCCAGCCCAGTTTTAATTTGAAGCAGGGTTTTTGTTTTGTTTTGTTTTGTTTTTGAGACAGGGTATCACAGTAGCATGGGCTGGTCCTGAGCTACTTACTGTGGAGCCCAGACTGGCCTTGGAACCACTGCAATCCGCCTGCCTCAGCCTCCCGAGTGCTGGGACTCCAGTCAGGCATCGCCATGCCCGGCTTTGTATGGTGCTGAGGAACTGAACTCAGGGCCTTGCCAACGCGCCTGGCTAGCACTGCTGTAAAGAATCAGGAGTTCACCTTTCCGTGGCTTTTTGTGAGCTGCTGTCACACTGTGCCTGGCAGTCCTCCACGGGCCAGGGGTCTGGCTCCTCCAACCGTGTGCTACCCTCTCGTGTTGTTCAGACTTGACAAAGGAAAGAAGATTTCTCTCTTAGGACCAAAAGCCGAACCTTTTTTTTTTTTTTTTTTTTTTTTTTTTTTTTTTTTTTTTTTTGAGACAGGGTCTGGCTGTGCAGCCCAGGCTGGTCCTGAACTCACTATGGAGCCCAGGCTGGCCTTGGACTCACAGCAACCCTCCTGTCTCAGCCTCCTGAATGCTGGGATTACAGACGTGCACCACCACACCCGGCTTATGTGGTGCTGAGGAATTGAACTCGGGTACTTAGCACTTGACTTAACACTCGCTAGGCAGGCGCCTTAACCGCTGAGCCATTCCTCCAGCCCTTCTTATTGCTGTCATTATTACTATTATGTTGGTACTAGGCATTGAATCCAGACCACTTCCACTGAGCTGCATTCCCAGCCCGTTTTTAAAAATTATTTTCTTTATTTTGAGAAAGGGTCTTGCCAAGCTGCTAAATTTCTCATCCTGGGCTGGAACCTGGGGTCCCCCTGCCTCAGCTTCCCTGAAGGCTGGGATGACAGGCATGGGCTGCAGGCCCAGCTGGAAGCCCAAGGCTTTAACCTAGGGCTAGGGAAACAGTGAGTCAACAGTGACCGGGGCCCAGGCTGGGCGGCCAGAGGCCAGGGCGACAGCCACAGAGTTCTAGCGCCAAGTCCCAGGGCCCAGGAGCGGGCGAAAGCTAGCTGCACACCCCTGCGCTTCTCGGGTCCCTCACCACCCACAAAACGTCTAAAGGACCTACTGTAGCGCTGACAGAGGCCACGGGAAAGCCGTGCCAACCGGGCACTTCCGCAGCCTGCCCAGCAGCGCAGGCAGGAAAGACCCAGCACCAAGGACAGGGCCCGGCCGGTGACGCGCTGCCCTGGCAGCGCCGTGCCAGCCGCGCTCTCAGCGGAGGGCTGGAGAGGCTGCTGCCGCCTCAGGAGAGGGACGCCGGCTGCCAGCCGGGGCACGGGGAGCCGGCGCCGCTGCAGGCTCGCCGCAGAGGGACGGGGCAGAGGGCGACGCGTGTGGGGAGAGCTAGGCCGAGCCCCCTCCGCGAGGCGGGGCAGGAGGATCTCAAGTCTGAGCTCAGCATGGGCAACTTTGGGAGACCCTGCCTCAATAAGTAAATAAAAATAAAAAAGCCGGTGGCTCTGGGCTGCACCCCGAGTAACACCCCCGGGCCCCCTCTTCCCAGGTACCTTCCCTTTCCGCCGCTCTCGTCTGGGGGGGCCCGGGACGGGCAGCCCCCCGCCTCCGCCCCGCCCTGAATCACGGCTCTAGCCACCCTGCTCCGCTGCTTCACCTGCGAGCGTCTGTGCGGCGGCTGCACGGCGCCGGCGCCGCCCGCCCGCCAGGGCATCGCGCTGCAGCCCGTCATGCCCAGCTGCGAGCCCGGCCCGGCCCCCGCCTGCCTCCCCGCCAAGACCTTCCGCAGCTACCTGCCCCGCTGCCACCGCACCTACAGCTGCGTCCACTGCCGCGCGCACCTGGCCAAGCACGATGAGCTCATTTCCAAGGTAGGCGGGGTCCCCCTCTTCCTCCCGCCGCACGTGCCCCGTGCCCCCGGGGTCGGCCGCAGCGCCCCTGCCCTCGCCCCGCGCCTCAGGCCGAGGACCACCTCTGGTCACTGTGCGCCCTGTATCTCCACAGTCCTTCCAGGGGAGCCACGGCCGCGCCTACCTGTTCAACTCCGTGTGAGTCCCCCTCCTCCGCGTCGGCGCCCCGGTGTAAACGGTTTCCCTCTAAGGCCCTAAGGCCGAGCGATTAGGCCGTCAGAAGTGATCTTGCCAGGCCGCCTAGGCGCTCAGGGCCCTGGGAAGCCGACGCAGGGTTGCAGGTTTGAGCCCAGCCTGGGCAACTTCGTGAGATTCTGTCTCAAAATTAAAAAATAAAATAGGCTGAAGATGTAGCTCCGTGTAAAGGCTCTGGATCCAATCCCCGGTGTGTGTGTGGGCGGGGGGCGGGGGGGGGGGAATAGTGATCTTGTACATTCTTTTGACGTTGTTACCTTCATCCACGTGTATCGGAATCCTCTGATGGGGAGTCTGAGCAGAACAGGACTCAGCCCTGGAGACAGACCGCTGCAGAGGGCGGGGTGGGGGTGGCTGCCCAGTCCTGCCCAGTCAGAAGCCCCTGGCTGACGGAGGGACCCCACCAGGTCCTAGGACACGTGTGTTTTCTGAGACAGGGTCAACGTGGGCTGCGGGCCAGCAGAGCAGCGCCTCCTGCTCACGGGGCTGCACTCAGTGGCTGACATTTTCTGTGAAAGCTGCAAGACCACGCTGGGCTGGAAATACGTAAGTACCTGGGGCAGGCGGGCCACCTTCAGACCAAAGGCCCCTCCGCACAGGCCAGGGGCAGGCCAGTGAGAGAGGCTTCGTGGGCTTACAGCTGTTCCCCACCCCCAGTAGGACCCCCTGAGCTCTGCCTGCTGTCAGCTGAGTAGTGGCATTGGGTTCTCATAGGCGCCTGCTGGGAACCCTAATGCCGAGTGATCTGAGGCGAGGTACTAGTCCCAGCCCCTTCCCTGCTTGCGCGAAATCTGCCTTCCCTAAAACCAGTCCCTGGTGCCAAAGTGCGGGGACCCTTCCTCTAAATAGTCCCCCTCCAAGTGCAGGGACCGCATGCCAGGCCTCTGAGTTGTCCGAGGAGCTAGGAACTGGGCTGGACTTGGTGCGGGGCCCCAGGGTAGAGGCGGTCCAGTCGACAGCGGGACCCTGCTTGGTTCTGAGTGGTCCGCGTCACTCCCGCCGCCAGGAGCAAGCCTTCGAGACGAGCCAGAAGTACAAGGAAGGGAAGTACATCATCGAGATGTCACACATGGTAAAGGACAACGGCTGGGACTGAGGGCTCAGGCCGCCGTGCCCTCCCTCCGCATGCCCACCCTCCTCGCCCCCACCAAGCCGTCCGTGCCAGCATGTGTCCTGCCGCACCGGGGGAGACCCGGCTCCAGCCAGCGCTCCCTCGCCTCGCCGTCCCCACGGGGCCCTCCTGGAGGACGGGCCTGGGGGCGCTCGGGGATGCAGCACAGAAGCAGGAGGGGGCAGCCAGGGAGACTGAGAGCTAGGCAACGGGAGGCCACCCGGGCATTCACGGAGACACAGGTCTCTATGGTCCCCAGTTCTCGCCCCGCGCTCCTGGGAACTGCCGTGGCAGGGCACCGATTAGAGCAGAGGGGACTGCCCGAGGGGCCGGGCTGCGACCCACCGACTTGGTGGCGGTGGTGTGGGACCTCGTGCCCAGGGCCTGGGCCTCCACGCTGACCTACCCGTTTTTATTTTTGATCTTGAGTCAGGATTTCACTAAATCACTAAGTTGCCCAGGCTGGGCTTGAACACTTGTGACTGTCTTGCCTCAGCCTCCCAGAGTGCTGGGGTGACAGGCCCATCTGACCTCTCATTTTTGGGTGGAAGACAAACCCTGGGTCGTGGGTTCTGCAGGCCCTAAGGCTCAGAATGTACCCGAAAGGCATGGCCAGAGTGTCCGGGTTTGGGTTGGCCTCAGAGCCAGGGCCAGCCAGCCTTCTCACTCCCACCTGCGGGAAGGGACTGAGGAGGGGACAGTGGACCCCGAGCCCCGTCCCTGGGAAGTCACGGGGTGCCACCCCACCCCACACGTCAGTTTACGTTGGCACTACACAGGCACTTTGGATATTTAACCCTGACCACGGTGTGGGGCGGGACGAGCTGCCCTGCGCAGCTCTGCCCCTGGCCTTCCCCAAGGCTAGGCGACTCAGGCGCCCCTTGGGGCCTGGCCACTGCTCTCTGGGGCCGGTCTCCGGGAGGGGAGGTGGGTCATCCGGGCCGCGGGCCCTACCATGGCTGCCACCAGCGAGTGAAACTTTTGTATGACACATAAAAGTGTTTGAGTCTATTTTTAATAAAAGGGAGAAAGCAACGGCGACGTGCTGTCCTCTGGCTTGGCTGCTTCGCGCCGAGCGCACTCCAACCCCTCACACCCCAGGCGGCAAGGCCACTAGGGGGCAGCACGGGCTCTGCCCAGGGGACAGGACTGCGGGAGAAGGCCTGGTGGTGCTCGCAGACCCTGGGGTCAGCCCGTTCTGTAACATCCTGGCCAGCTTCTGCGGTGTAGCAGCCATGCAGGGAATGATTGGATGGGAGGAGGGGGGTGCCCCACAGCGGTAGCATCAACTACACGTCTCTGTAACGCCAGCACTGGGTGCACCTCCCAGAACAGGCTCTGGGCCACGCCCCCAGCACATCCCAGAAACTAAGGGTTCCCAGCATCAATGTTGTCACGTGACCCAGGACGTTTTGGGTGAACTTCTACCACTTTGGGGAGCCGGGCACCAACAGGGACACACTACACAGCATGCTTATCACCCTTGTATGGTTTCCTTGTGTGTCTGTGTGTGTGTGTGTGTGTGTGTATGGGGGGAATGAGGGCTGTAACTCAGGGCGCTGGCACGATGTTTCGCTCCCAACCTGTCCCTGTTAGTCTCACTAACTTGCCCAGGCTGAGCTGAAACACAGCCATCCTGCCTCAGCGTTCCAGAATGCTGGCACTACAGGGCTACCGCAAAGCCCAGCTCACAGGGATGGTGATTTTCCCAGATGCATTGACATCGTATTTACAGAGACCCTATTATTTTGTGGGAGTGGTAGTACTGGGAATGAACCCAGAGCCTTACATTGAGCTGTATTCCCAGTTTGTTTGTTTTTTTGGCGGGGGGGAGGGGGAGGACTGAGTCTTGCTGGGTAGTCCATGCTGGCCCTGAACTCACTATGGAGCCCAGGTGGGCCTTGAAATCACGACAACCCTCCTGTCTGAGCTTTCCAAGTGACGGGATTATGAACACGCACCATCACACTATTTTTTGAAACAGGGTATCACTCTAATCCTGGCTGGCCTCAAACCCATGGCTATCCCCACCTCGGCCTCCCTAGGACTGGGATTACAGGCATGCACAATACATGGTGCTGGGGATCAAACTCGAGGCCTTGCACTTGCTAGACAAGTGCTCTGGCCACTGTGCATTCCTCCAGACTTTTTTTTTTTTTGAGACAAGGTCTCACTCTGTAGTCCAGGCTGGCCTCAAATCCACAGTAATCATCCTGCCTCAGCCTCCCAAGTGCTGGGATTACAAGTGTGCACCACCATGCCTGGCTAATTTTTATATGGTGCCAGGGACTGAACCCAGGGCCTTGGGCATGCTGGGAAGGTGACCCAACCACCAAGCTGTGTGTCCCCAGCCGTCCCCCACCCCACTCGGTTTTGGAGACAGGGTCTAATACTGAATTGCTCAGGCTGGGCTGGAAGTGGTGATGCTTCTTCCTGCCCCCGCCTCCTAGTGTGCCCCCAGGCTAGGGACTGGGGTGAGCCAAACAGCCCCGGCCTGGCTCCCGGGAAAGCGGGAAAGCCGCAGGAGCCTACAGCAGGCAAGGAGAGAGCAGGAATGTGGCCCCATCTGAGGAAGGCGTTCAGTGGGCAGTGCTCAGAAGTCAGAAGGCGGGACAGGCTAGGGGCACATGGGTGGCACAATCACGGACCGCTGACACACGTCTGTATCCCAGCGACCTGGGACGCTGGGGGGAGGGGAGAGTTTCAACCCAGTATAGACAAGCAAATTTGGAAGACCCTGCCTCAAAATAAAAAAGGCTGGCGGTATGGGGCTTGCCTCACCCCAGCACCCATGTCCAATCCCAACACTGACCCCCTAGAAAAGGGTGGATCCCAAAAAAGGCACATCCCAAGGACTGAGGTCGTAGCTCAACAGTCTGAATGCGTGCCTAGCATGTGCATGGCCATGAGTGGGATTCTCCAGCCCCACACAAAAATGAGCTGGACAGGGTGGTACACACTTGGAAGCCCAGCAGGCTGAGGCAGGATTGCCGTGTGTTTGGGACCAACCTGACTGCAGAGTGAGACACTGTCTCAAAAATAAAGTGTAACTGGGTGTGGTGGTGCTCGCCTGTAAACCCCGCACAAGGGAGGCTGAGGCAAGCCTGCCATGTAGTCAAGGCCAACCTGCACCAGTGAGAGGGTCTCAAAAAGTCAATCACATGACAAGCAGGAACTAAAAACAGAGGCTGAGGCAGGCTGTCTCCAAAGGCTCAAGGGACCATGGGAATGCGCCCGTTTTGAACACCGAAGTGGCACCAGCCAACGACTACTCTGCGTTCAGACGGTAGACTCGGGTTCTCACACAGTGAGGGTGCGAGGAACTCTAACAGAAGCCGTCAGAGGTGGCTGGGGTCCACTCCTTTTCTCTTGGGTTTCTTTTTTTGAGACAAGGTGTCATGTTGTGACCAGACTAGTCCTGAACTCTGTAGCCCAGGCTGGCCTCAAACTCATGGCAGCCTCCTGCCCCAGCCTCTGCATGGGCTGGAGTTATAGGCCTGTGCCATCAGCCCGGCTTCCCCTCACCTTCTAATAGTTCTAGCGATGGAGCTCAGGGCCTTCATACTGAGTCACAGCACCAGCCACTTTCTAATTTTGATCTGGGGCAAGGTCTCACTAATCCTGTTAAGTTCCCCAGGCTGGGCTTGAATTTGCAGTCCTCCTGCCTCAGCCTCGTAGAGTGGTGGCGTTACAGTCCTGTGCCACCGCGTCTGGCCCTCTTTTGCTCTCTGTACGATCTTTCAGGGGCTGTATGTAGCAGGGGCTCGACTGTCTCTCACAGCCTCGACTCCTACACCAGAGCAAGCAAGCCCAGCTTTAGACTGGAAACAAAGCACAAACTGCTGCTTTTTTTTTTTGAGACAGAGCAGAGGCTCTCAGTGAGTTGGTAAATTGCTCTGGCTGGAGTTGAACTTGTCATCCTCCCGACTCAGCCTCCCAGACTGCCAAGATTAGATTACATGTCTGTGCCATCAGGCCCATCCACAACCTCGCTGACTTTCTTTTTTGAGACAAGCTCTCGCTCTGTAGCTCAGGCTGCTCCTGAACTCACGGGTATAGCCCAGGCTGGCCTTGTACTCAAGCCAATCCACCTGCCTCGGCCTCCTGTAAGCTGGGATTTCAGGTGTGCGCCACCACGCTCAGCTTTGTGTGGTGCTGGGGAATCGAACTCAGGGCCTTACTACAAGTGCTTTAACTGCTGTGCCCTTCCTCCAGCTCCCAGCTGCCTTCTTAACTGAAGAAACTCCCCAAATATGCCTCCTGACTTGGGGAGAAGTGTTTCTGAAGTCTACGTGGCACTCTGGGATGCAAAGGGACAGACTGTGACTCTCGCTCCTTGCCAGGCCTGTGCCCTGCCCAGACAGCCTCTCTGTGCACCTGTCCTTCATCTGTAAGATCAGATCCCAAGAAGCGGTGCCCAAGCCAGATGCCCAGACAGACACAGCACTGGACTGTCCGGTTAACCAAGACCTTAGTGGGACAGGGGTGGAACGCCCCCTTTGATGCTCTAAGAGTCAGGGAGGAGGTGGGGTGTACTAGGGACCAGTTCTCCCCCTTACTGTGCAGCTCCACTCCACCCAGAACCCTTCTGGGAGCCTCAGAGGTGCCATCCTTCCCCAGCCACCCCTCAAGGTCCAGGCCCAGCCATTCCCCTTGAAAACCCTGACTTTGTGACTCTTCATCCTACCAGCAGGTGGCACCCCTCTGCCCCTCACCCCAACTCCGGGAGAACCTCTTCAGATCTCCCTGGATAACTTACCCAAAGATGGGGTGGGCAGAGACCTGGGGCCGGAGTCCCTTTCCCGTTAAGAGCAACAGCACCTTAAGTGCTGCAGCCTCTCAGACCCCTGTCGGAGGGGAGTGCTACCGGCCCCCAAGTTCTCAGGGTTCACCATCCCGGACACAGGCTGTGCGCAAGCGCTGCACACAAGCAGCCACGTGGGGACGGGCGCTCCCCACGCCAGCCAGGGGAGCTGAGCCTCACTCTGGGGGGGCCGGGGCGCCGCGGGGAGCGCCGCTCAGCCGATGCCCTTTTAACATTGCACTGCTCGTGATGGGTGCAGACAGTAGCACAATGTGAAAAGAGCCCCGGCCGGCAGCAGAGGCGCCCGCAGGCCCGGCCTGGCCGCCACCCGTCCCGGTCCGGCCCTTGGCTGGCGCTGGCTCCCTCCCGGGGTCCGCTCCGGCTTCTCTCCCTCTTCCCTGTCTTCTTTCCAGTAGAGACCATCTTTTTCTCTTTTTTGAAGTTCCAGGGTGGTGGGGCAGGGTGGCCTAGTCAGTATTTAGGCCTGACATCAATGACCCAAGGAAGAAGCTGGTACAGCTCCCCAAGTGTGCCACAAAGCCCGGTACCTCGGGAAGCTGAGGCAGGAGGATTTCAAGCTCGAGCACAGCCTGAGAGCAACTTAGGGGGACCCTGTCTCAAAAGAAAAATTTAAAAAATGGTCAGGAGAGAGGTAGGTCAGTGTGACGGCCCCGGGCTCGACCTCCAGAACCCCTGCCAAAACAAAAGCCCTGGAAGTTAGGGATCCTCTCACTGACCACTTTTCTAGATTCACGTCTGCAGCTCCTCAGAAGGAGCTGCAGAACCATCCAGGCTTCTCCCCCTAAAGTGCACTTCTCCTTCTTAGCTTCGGTAAAGGAGGTTCTAAGTCTCTGGTGAGGATCTCAGAGGACCCCAAGGACTGGCGAGCAGGGCATGTGGCCGCTGCCCCTGCCGGGAAGCGCTCCCAGCTGTGCAGCCCCGGAAGGAGAGCAACTGGGCAAGGCAGCACTGCCAATCCTTCTGAAGTCTTCCAGGCACTGGTTGGAGGCGGGCTTGGCTGCACACACCTGCAATCCCAGCACCCTGGGAGGCTGAGACAGGGGGATCTGGAGTCCAACCCGAGCAACTAACTTAACAAGACCCTGTCTCAGGAAAAAAAAGTGGAGGGGTGGCAAGGGCGGAGATGAAGGCTCTGGTTTCAACCCCCAGAACTGCTACGAAATAAGCAAGAGCTTTTGGGATGTTATGCAGCTGGCAACAGTAAGGGTGGTTCTCCCCCGTACCAGTGCGGTGGAAGACGGTCCGCCACAGGAAAGTGGGGCTGCGGTCCGGCCTTCCTGGTCAGCCCAGGACTCTGGTTGGAGCCCCGAGTCCAAGCGTGGTCATCTGGTCGCTCCCCTTCTCCTGCTGGTCTAGGGGACTCCGACTGCACCCCAAAGCTCCAAAAGGAACCTGGAGGGACCCTTCGGTCCCCAAAGGTTCTTAGGTCGGCAAAGCGCTAGCGTGGCACATTCCGGCGAGAGCCAGGGACCTAGAAGCCGGCTCGAATGCAGACCAGAACTTTGAGCAGTCCCTGGGACAGCCATCCCACCCCAGTCAGAGGGAGGCAAGGTGGCTTTCTTCGGGGCCTCACACCTCCTGAAAGCTCTTTCCCGCCTTCCCAGGCCGCGAGTTCCTGGAATCTGCAGACCTGGGCCTGCCTAATGATCCGCAGGCCAGGGACGGAAACCGACCCGCCCGGGTCAGTGAGCAGACCCGAGGCCGGCTGGGAACCGCAGCGGCCGTGAGGGGCAAGAGGGGCCGGGAGAGCTGCCCGGCAGGGCGGAGGCTGCTGCCCCGCCAGGGGATCCAAGATCGTCCGCGCGAGAAAGGGGGCCGGGAGCACGGGCGCAGCCCATCCCAGAGGGGCAGCCGCAGGCCCCCTCCCCCAACTCCTTCCCAAGCGGGCGCGCAGAGAAGGAAATGGGGGAGGGGAGGCCTTGGCTCAAGTTCTCTCCGCTCCCCCTCCTCATTGGCCACATCTTCCGGCCCCTGCCCCCCAGAGCAGCAGGGGCTGGGGCCCAGGCTGCGCCGGGGAGAGAGGGCAGGTGGGGGGAGCCAGGGCAGGGGGTGGGTTGGCTTCGGCCGTCCCCTCCCCCTCTCCGCAGCCATGGCGACCGGCGAAGGCCAGGAGGGTCTTGAAAGCCGCGTTCTGTGAATGGGATGAGGGGCAGCTGGGGAGGGTGGGGTGAGGGGCGCCCCTCCTTACGCGCACCTCGGGCTGGACCACACACACCGCGAGTGCGCGCACACACGCACACACACACACACAAACTCTCCGACAACTCAGCCTGTACACACTCACCTCATAGCCAGAAGTGGAGAGCGCGCGGCTCCCCAGGTTCCCAGTGCACCCCACAACTCCAACTCAGAGGCCAGCCTTGGCTTCACACAGTCCCCTAGCTTGCGACTCCCCAAGTTCTGGAGAAAGGACTCCTGTCCCGAGGGCCTCTGAGAGCACCCCCAAGTCCTCCAAGACCCACACCCCTCCGTCATACACACAGCGCCCCGGATGCGCAGTTCTGGGGCACAACTATTGACCCGCGGGTCCCTGGAAGCACCCCCAAGCCCCACAGCCGATCACACACTCGCAGGTCCCCTAGCAAGAGCCCCCCCAAGTTCCGGATACAGGACTCCTGCCCCGCCAACACTTGGGAGCACCCCAAGTCCCACACACCCCCATCACACACAGCAGCGCGCCTAGGCCAGGCAGATGGCCGTACCCAGGGTTCCCCACCACCAACCTCGCCGGGCCCACCACGGCCCCGGCTGCTGGATGACAAGGAGGCCACCGCAGACGGACGAGCCTCGCGCTCCCCAGGTCCCCCTTTTCCAAAGTGGGGGGGTTGGTGATGGCAAATGATGCCTTAGAGTTGGGAAGGAGGCGAGAGAAAGAGCCCACCCCCCCCACACGAGGAAGAAGAAACGCGAAGCGCTGCGTTACCCTTCAGGGGGTCGCGGCCCCCCACGCGGATCTTCGGGGCGCTCCGGGGCCGCCACCTCCTCCGTCCCGGGCTCTGCCTCCCTCCCTCCCTCGCTCGCTCCCCTCGTCCGTGCTCCCCGGCCGCGATCGGGGTCCACCGGCCGCCCCGCCGCCCGCGACCCAGGCTGCGGGAGGGGAGCACTGGCCGGCCGAGGCGCCCCGACCCCGCCGAGCCCGCGCCGCCCCTCCCGGCCCGTTTCTCCCTCCACACTCCCTGCCGTCCATCTTGAATACTTGGGATTCTTGAATGGAGTGAGCAGGATCCGCTCCCCCCGCCTCCGATTGGCTGCGGGTTAACCCTTTTGAAACGAGATCCTCCCTCCCATTGGCTGCCTGGCTCCTCTTGCCCCGCCCCGTTCCCCGCCCCGCCCGCGAGGTCAGGGCGCTCCCGGGCGCCCCCTCCCCGCGCACGAGGACGCCCCCTTCCGCGGCGGCAGCGCCCGGACCTGCTGGTGGAGGCCGGCCTGGCTCCCGCCCATGCCGCCCGGAACCGGGTGTTTGGCAGAAACCTTGTTCCCAGATGCCCCCTGGGCCGGACTTGGGGGCCTTCAGAGATGCAAGGGCTGTGATTTCCCGCGGGTCCCCACCCCCGAGGAGCCGAATACCTCTCTGCCAGGAACCCGCTGGCCTCTTCGCTTCGCCCAAGAGCATAGGAAAGTGCAGTGGCCAGCCTGAGCGTCCGTCCCCCTGGACGGGCCGGGGAGGACCGCCCCGTAAAGCAGGGCGCGGGCTTCCAGAGGAGCTGATTCCCTGAGTGCCGCGGGGCAGGCGCAGCCCGGGCAGGGATCGGCTGTCCCTGGACTGCAGGCTGTGTACCCACCGGGGACTCCAGCCGGGGAGAGGAGGGGGCAGCAGGTCGGGGTGGAGACGACGTCGGGTCGAGGCCCAGGGCTCTGAATGCGAGGTTAGCTGTCCCCTCTCCCGGCCTCAGTTTCCTCGTTTGGGAAACGCGGGTCAAGAAGGACACCCTCCAGTGTGAAGCTGGAGTCTCCATCCGGGTCCCCAGTGGTGGTCGCGAGCCACGTGAGCTGCTCGGAATGCGGCTGCTTCCTTGGGTCCTGGTGTTAGTTATCCCCAGTCACCCACATGCTGTGGCCGACTGCATGGGCTGTGCAGGTCTGGGGCCTGGGGACTCGCTCGGGGAGTGATGTTGGGTGATTTCTTGTTGGGGAAAAAATCCTTTCTCTTCGTCCTGGATATGCAGCCCAGTGGCTCCAAACTGCAGATGACTCCAGGCACTCACGCTTGACGCCTGACTGTTTTCACCCGGGAAGGCGGGCGGAGACCCGTGTGCGGCCAAGGGCCCACAGGAAAAGTCATGCTTGCTCAGGAGTCAGCGCGCGCCCACCTAGATCCACATCGATCGTTAGGGTCATCCCGTGGCCGTGGGCCTCTGGCTCAGCCTAGCGGGAGCTGGGCTTGGTGTCAGCCTCTGTGGCTGACACTGAGGGTGGCCGGTTCCTCCAAAGGTCATATGGCGGGACCTCCAGCCAGCACCAGCGATCCCAGGTCCTGGGGAAAGCCCAGAGGGACAGGCGGTCCCTTGTGGTGTCCCCACCATGGGGAGGAGAAGCAGAGAGCAGGAGATGCTGACCTGGGATAATCGGCAGCAGCTGGAGCTTCTAGAGTACGAGACTGCAGTTTTCATACCTGCAGAGTGGGCCTGGGCACGCGGGGCCCTGACTAGCAGATAAGGAACTACGGTAGTCATGTGGAAAAAGGGAGAAGCCCCACCCAACTTGGGCTGCCCCCTGTCGGTGAAAGCGTTGCCTTCCACGGCACCAGCCCCTGGTGCCAGAAACGTGGGGACCACGGTCCCGAAGGGTTTCCACCTGGATAACACGCGGTCACGTAGGAGCGGACCAGGCACCGCCTGGGCAGTGGTTTCTGCGTCCGGTACATGACTTTCTGAAGAGGCTGCATGGAGGTGCGGTGTGAGCTCAGAAGAGGAAGGGGATGATGGGCACCTCGATCCTAGGTGGCCCCGGGTGGGAAGCTGCTTCCGAGGCCAGAGGAAGAGCAAAGACGTGGACACGCGGAGGACAGCGTCCCACCAAGGAGAGGGTGGACGCGGAGGCTGTGAGGAGGAAACGGGGTGGGGGAGCGTGCTTGAGGCTGGGGGTGAACTCGGTGGGACCAGGGAAGTGTGAAGGTGACTAGAGAGCTGCAGAGGCAGGCAGGCGAGGGCGGGCGGAGGCGCTCTTTTTGGTGTGGAGCATTTGAACCCTTCATCTAGGCCAGTGCTCTGCTGCTGAACTACATTCCTAGCGCTCGATTGGGTGGTTTTATTTATTTATTTATTTATTTTTGAGGGTCTCACTCTGCAGCCCAGGCTGGTCCTGAACTCAGGATGGAGCCCAGGCTGGCCTTGAACTCACGGCAGTCCTCCTGCCTCAGCCTCCCAAGTGCTGGGGTTAGAGGTGTGCACCACCACGGCTTATGCAGTGCTGGGGAATTGAACCTGGGTACTTAGCACTTGACTTAGCACTTGCTAGACAAGCACTTTAACCGCTGAGCCATTCTCCGGCCCAGTTTTAGTTTTTTATTTAGGGCTTTTGCACTGAGCAATGTCTCCAGCCCTTTAATTGTTTTATTTTTGATTTTGGGTCAGAGTTTTGTTTAGTTGTTAGGTTACCCAGGCTGAGCTCGAACTCCCAGTCCTCTTGTTTCAACCTCCCAGAGTGCTGGGATGAGGAGTCTATGTCCCTGAGCCCAGCTGCTCCTCCAGCCCCCATCCAGCTGCCAGGATGCAGTTTCCCCTTGCCCAGCTGCCCCTCCCCCAGCTCTGTGGGGCTGGTCTCAGTTTGCAGCCCCCTCTCCATGCTGGGGACCCCCCTCCCTGGCCAGGGCCGCTGCCATTGGTCCCTCTCAGGCCGGGATTTCCAGGGCCCCGGCCGGACTCGGAGGGCTTCCTGTTTCACTCCCGGCTTCCAGCCCCTGCTCGGCCCCTCCGTCTGGGTCTGGGGAGAGAGCCTCACATGGGCCAGCCAGGGCCAGATGTGGCCCCGTCTGTCACGGGAGTGTAAAAAGCTGCCCCTAGGAGCCACGTGGCTCACGGACGCCTTCCCCCACCCCCCGAGCCTCCCTCCTCCCGTCGGTCAAGGGACCCCGTCCCCACTCGTCCCCACTCCTTCTTTGCCCCCCACACCAGGGCGGGCGGGGTCCCTTCACACGGGTAAAGGGTTCCACCACCGGGGTCCTCTGCTTCTTGGGAGGGACTGGGAGGCTGCGGGAGAGAGTTGCCTCCCTCCTGTGTGTGTGTGTGTGTGTGTGTGTGTGTCTGTGTCTGTGTGTGTGTCTGTGTGTGTGTGTGTGTGTGTGTATGTCTGTCTGTGTGTCTGTGTCTGTGTCTATGTGTCTGTCTCTGTGTGCGTCTGTGTGTGTCTGTGTCTGTGTCTGTGTCTATGTGTCTGTCTCTGTGTGTGTCTATGTGTGTGTCTGTGTGTGTCTGTGTGTGTCTGTGTGTGTATGTCTGTCTGTGTGTCTGTGTATGTGTGTGTCTATGTGTCTGTCTCTGTGTGTGTCTGTGTGTGTGTCTATGTGTATGTCTGTGTGTGTCTATGTGTGTGTGTGTGTGTCTATGTGTGTCTGTGTGTCTATGTGTGTCTGTGTGTGTGGCTGTGTGTCTGTGTGTGTATGCCTGTCTGTGTGTCTCTGTGTGTGTGTCTGTGTGTATGTCTATGTGTGTGTCTGTGTGTCTCTGTGTGTGTCTGTGTGTCTGTGTGTGTCTGTGTGTCTGTATCTGTCTGTGTCTGTCTGTGTGTGTATCTGTGTTTCTCTGTGTGTGTCTGTGTGTCTGTGTGTGTGTCTGTGTCTGTCTGTTTCTGTCTGTCTCTGTCTCTGTGTGTGTCTGTGTCTGTGTGTGTGTCTGTGTGTCAGTGTGTATCTGTGTGTGTTTTGCTAAGTCTTTTGGGAGCCATGGCAAACGTTACGACTTGGATCTGGAGTGTCCCCAGGCCTCCTGTGTCTGGATGTTGTGGGTTGGCTGTGGATGTCACATGCTCTGAGGAGCCGGGCCTGGTCAGGGGCAGGTTACGGGGGGTGTGGTGGGTTAATGAGGATGCAGTCCGGGAGGATGTGCTAGTGCCCTGCTCCTCACCAAACCTTGATCCTCCTTCTTGTGGGAGCATGAGCAGCTGTTCTCCGTCCATGCCTGCCACCCGCTTTGAATGGATAGGGACCTCCTAAAACTGTGAGAAAAAATAAACTTTTCCTCCCTTAAGTTATGTGCATTGGGCCGTGTGCCCCTTCGGTAGGCACAGCTGGTACCGGAGGAAGATGGTCCTGCTCAGGTTCATATGGACCTTCCCGGTGGGTGGTGAGAAATGCTTGAACATGCCGCTGCTTTTTTATTATTATTATTTAATTATTTGAAGGAGAGTCTCTGTCTATAGTCCAGGCTGGTCCTGAACTCACTGTGTAGCCCAAGCTGGCCTCAAACACACAGCAATCCTCTTGACTCAGCCTCCCGAGTGCTGGGATTATAGGCGTGTGCCACTCCACCTGGCTTATGTGGTGCTGGGGAATCGAACTCATGGCCTTGTGCTAGCTAAACAAGTGCTTTAGCTGCTGAGCTACACCCCCAGCCCAGCCACCATCTGTAAGACAGTGCATGGGTGAAGTACTTGGGGGAGGGAGGGTGCTACTTGCTGGGAAAAGCAGAAAGTCCTGTTGGGGAATTTACACTAAATTCCAGTGAAATAGCATTCAAGAACCTTTTAAATTTAAAAAAAAACTTTTTTTGGGGGAGCTTGTTTTGCTTCATTTTAGGTGCTCTGTACCAGGTGCCAGCCCTCCAGGTGCCCACTCCGTGCTGGGAGCTGAGGATACTGACAGAGGGCCACATCCCTGCTTGCCGGGAAGTTTTCAGATGGCTTCAGCTGGCAGGGAGCTGGCTCTCCCACTGAGCCCGGCCCCACCCTCTGAGGGGGCCCGAGGAAGCAGAGGGGGGTGCGCAGGGTGAGGAGCAGGGCTCACAGTCTGGCGGTGTGGTGGCCGAGCTGGGGTCGGGTCTGACGCTGCACTCAGAGCCAGACCAGGACCCTGGGCCCCGGCACCCACCCAGGAACTCTGGGCTCCAGGCCTCCGAGAATTCCCACTCACCCACGCTCACCTCATGCTGGTCTGCTCAGCACCCACCACAGCTCTTCGCGGGTATCTGGCCTCTCACTCTGGGCTCCGCAGTTTCTGGGTTGCTGGCTGTCTTTCTTATTATTACCTTTTGTGACCATTGGAGAGATGATGTCAACTTGATGGGATCAGGAGCCACACCTGGATTAGGGTTTGGCAACCACGTCTAGATTGGGAATCAAGAACAGGCCTGGGTTAGAGTGTGGGTGATTTGTGGGCTGGCCAGTGAGCGAACAGCACCCACTTGGATGTGGGGCGGGCCGGCTGGAACTCCAAGGGTATAAAAGGAAGGAAGAAGGAAGACTGTCACAGCTTCTCCCTCTGGGAAAGCTCCCGCTTTCGCAACTGTCTACGGACGCCGGCTTGCTACACGCCGCAGATCATCAGCCCAGATCTGCTCCAGTCTCGGCTTGGGCCTGTCTGCCCGTCGCTACTCTTCAGTCGCCGATCTCCAGGCTTCGGTCTTCACCTGAGATCGACAGCAGACTCTCACCTCACCGGCTGTCCTGCCGTCCTGGACAGGAGATCTACTTCACGGCTGAGCCGCCATCTTGGACCATCTCTATCCTTGGATTTGTGAGCCCTCCTAATAGAACCTTTTGTGATAAAATCTGTAAATTCTGTCTTTGAAAGAACCCAACTAATACATTTTTTTTGAGACAAGCCTTATTTTGTAGCCCTGGCTGGCCTTACTGTCACGTGTAGCCCAGGCTGGCTGTGCATGTGTAGTCCTGTCTCAGCTTCCTGAACACTGGCATTACAAACCTGGTTTTGTTGTTGTTGTTTTGGTTTTTTGGGGTTTTTTGTTTGTTTGTTTGTTTGTTTGTTTTTTGAGACAGGGTCTTGCTGTGTAGCCCAGGCTGGTCCTGAACTCACTGTGGAGTCCAGGCTTTCCCTGGAGTCACGGTAATCCTCCTGTTTCATCCTTGCAAATGCTGGGATCACAGGCGTGCACCACCAAGCCCAGCTTTATGTGGTGCAGGGGGATTGGACTCAGGGCCTTAGCACTCGCAAGGCAAGTGGTGTTTTATCCTCTGTGCCATTCCTCCAGCTGCTACAAATCTGTTATTTGATCTCTCACTGGGAGATTGTTGTGACTTTTAGCTTTTTTTTGTGGTACTAGGATAAAACCCAGGCCCGTCACACTGAGCTACATCCCCAGCCCATTTTTATTTTGATTTTGAGACAGGGTCTCACTAAATCCATTTTGTAGTTAAGACATTTTGAAGCCACAGGATTATTGCAAAATAATATATAATAATATATAATATAATATCGCAACACAAAGCCAGTCATATAAGTGCACACTGACAATCCCAGCACTGAGGCTGAGGCAGGAGGATTGTCAGAAGTTTGAGACCAGCCTGGACTACAAAGTAAGACCCTGTCTCAAAAAAAAAAAAGAAAAGAAAGAAAAAGTCCAGTATGGTGCACATGTACAGGTGGGACTGGAAGCAGCTTTGAACAGACCTGTACTCCCAGTACCCCGGGACGCTGAGGCAAGAGGATCAAATGTTTGAGCCCAGCCTGCGCAGCCTTGTCGCTAAAAAGCAAATTGTGAAGGCCTTGAATTCAATCACCAGTACCACACACACAGATGCACAGACACAAGCAAATGACACACACACACACACACACACACAGAGAGAGAGAGAGAGAGAGAGAGAGAGAGAGAGAGCCAGGCCTGGGGGCTGTGATCCCAGCATGCTGTGAGGCTGAGTCAGGAAGATTCCACGTTGCAGTCCAGCCTGAGCAATTGAGTGACTTAGTGAGGCTGCCTCAACAACAAAACCAAGAAACTTCCCAGTACAGGGAAAAAAAAAAAAGAAATTGGGGAGCACAAGCAGAGCTCACTGGTCCTCACATGCCCCTCTCTCTCTAGGTGTGGAGAGCTGGCCAGCAGCAGAGCCTGCCCCGAGCACTCGGGTTTCTGGGCGGGGTTGATACCGGGCTAAAATGGCTGTGGGCTCTTTGCTGGCGCTGACCTGGGAGGCCCAGGGAAGGGCATGGAGCGGGAGGGGCCGCCAGCCCAGCGTGGCGCTGCCCGGCCGGCCTGTCACCTGGTGATGGATGGGCCTATTTCAAGGCTTGTAATTACTGATGACTCGCTCTGAGCCCCTGCCCCTCCTGCCCCGGAGGGTGGGGGGAGGATTTCCCCCCAACACGGCACAGATTTCCAGGGGCCTCGTGTGTGCGCTTGGTACAAGTGTGTGAGTGTGAGGACGTGAACGGACGGGCAGCTAATGCAACAGCATGGGCCAAAGTCACAGACTTAGTGTGAGGCTGGAGGAATGGCACAGCAGTTAGAGCGCCTGCCTTGTGAGCACGAGGCCCTGAGTTGGATTTCCCGTCACCACAGAAAGCTGGGCGTGGTGGGGCACGCCTGTAATCCCAGTAATCCCAGCACCCGGGAGGCTGAAGCAGGTGGATTGTCCTGAGCCCCATGCCAGGGTGGGCTCCACCGGTGAGTTCAGGACCAGCCTGGGCTACAGGGTGAGACCCTGTCTCAAAAACAACCCAAAACTTATTGTAATAAAAGAGGCATTGCCGTGAGTCCGTCCGGATTCTCCCCCTCACTTGGAACCCTCTTGTCCCGATGTTCTGGCCGCTTCTGAGGCAGTTCCGGAGTCCCCTCTCCTTCCTGACTGTCCTTAGTTGCACAGTCGTGGCCAGCTCCATGTCCAGAATCCCTTCAGACAATGTGGTGGTCATTTTGACTCTGGGGAAGAGCCAGAGGTTGGCCAGCACCAGACCCAGTGGCTAAGCCGCGTGAGGACGTAGCGTCATGTTTTAGGAGCCCGCCTTTCCACTGATGGCGCTCGGCAGCCGCGGTGGCTGGACCTGTCACCTCACCTCACAGAGACACTCATGAAAGAGGCGTCCCAGAACTGCTTGCGGAAGTGGCAAGGCCAGGCCCCACGGCACAGACCTGTAATCTGGGCCCTCGGGGAGGCTGCGGCAGGAGGATCGCAAGCTCACGCCCAGCTTGGGCAATTTAGCCACCTGGTGAGGCCCTGACCCAACATCAGAACCAAGGGTAAGGGTGTAGCTCGGCGGTTAATGCGTTCTCTTAGCCAGTGCAAGGCCTTGGGTTGGATTCCCGAGCCTGGTCTACTT